>MJUT01045820.1:135335-153335 GCA_002080005.1 Gigantidas platifrons | reverse complement strand
TGATATCGCTTAAATGATGTGATTCATTATATGATGTAATATTTTGTAGTAAGTTTAAAATCTATTAAAATTTAAAGGGTGAAGAACGGGAACGACGTGTCATATCTTAATAATGGCAATTATATATATATTCACAGATAATGTTCTTATTTTAAAATTAAGTAATCCCTATACCTGCTCATGTTGATCTTTTAATATCCACTTGAATTGTAAGCTGATACTTATAAAGGACCCCATTGGAATAATCTGAATGGCTTGCATGGGCTATCCTTGGTATGAACATTTTCAGCAGTTACAATAAGTGGATTGAAGTTTCTGTTAATGATGGCAGTTTTATGCTTTACTTTTAAATTAATGAGACATTTGTAAACACTTGTGTATGATGTTGAAATTTTTAAACCTAAATATAGTTTACCTTTTGACTTTATGGTCAATTCAATAGAGACGATTCGAATCACATTCTTAAGATGTTATGATGACCTCGTATTAAACTGATGAAGTTAATTTTCTATTTAAATCAGGTCAGATCTCGAGGCCAATTTAATTGTGTTACTTTTGAACAGTTGACCGGTTCAAGCCAGACTTTATAAATATATGTTTACAGATATGTTGAACATCGTTTGTATTAATCCGTTGTTGTTCCTGATTGAAAAATAGAATTCCCACAGTGTTGGGCTACCGATGATTTCTAAATAGTTGTAACATTTCCATAGAATAGATCAAGAGGATAAGTGAGAGCTTATTTTAATTGACGTATATCTGGGTATCGCTCAGGGGCCACATTCTTTTGATAGATTAGTGACATATTGTAACGGCAAGGTAAGTTGATTAAGATATGCGCGCCAGGTTTAAAATCGTACATAGCTGTCGGAGAGACATCATTGTCCACACCTATATCAACTGAATTGTTCAATTTGGAAAAACAAAGTCTTTGTAATTAGGAGCTATTTACTAGTGAATTAAAAATAGAATATAAAGGTAAGTACATCATTTAAAGTTTAATAGGATTCGATGGTAAGCGACCAAGAAGAACTACTGATTTTTTCGGCTCTTACGACAAAAGTGAATTTTGAGTATCGATGTAAAGTATAAATTGATAAGAAAGTTGACAAACACTCATTTAGTTATTCTAGTCAAGTTAGAGGCAGTTTGTGACGAGGAATATAGAACAATGAGTACTTTAGACAATGAAAATGTTGACTCTAATAATGTAAACAAATCCAATATGGCGACATTTGCCGAAGTCATGGCTAGTAAACAAACCGATGGTCTAAATGTTGAAGGTGAATTATCGAGCGTAAAACCGATCTTTGTCCTAGAATACGATATCTTCGGTAAAATAAAACCAAAACCAGCTGACTATCTATCTCATGAAGAACTATGCAAAGCTGTAGACAGCATTGTCCCTGCCAGCCACTTGAGAGGCCTACATAGAGTTAGTGGTTTATGGCGACTCTATTTCGACAATGAGGAAGACCGTGATAAATTACTAACAGAGGGATTGACAATAAGAAAAAAACTCATAAGACTTTATTCCAGAAATCCAAAAGTAGTTGAAAGAGAAAAACCAGACCATCTCAAAGTAAGAGTGAAAGGTGTGCCCCTATCGGCCGACGATGGGCAAATATTCAGATTTTTAGAGCTTCTAGAAGTAGTTGTCCACATCTATCATAGAGAAAGACTGCGCATAGATGGGTTCTTAGCAAGTTGCCAAACAGGAGATAGAATTTTCATATGCGATCAACTTGGCCCAAATGTCACAATTCCAAGATTTTGCAAAATTGGGAAATATAGAGCACAAATTATACACCGAGGACAGATAGTGATTAACCCCTATCAGAAATGCAGAAAGTGCCTAAAAATAGGACATAAAATAGAAAACTGTAATGATGATTGGGTCTGCCTTTCTTGTAAAAAAAGTGGGCATCAAACAAAAGACTGTGACGCAGATGCATTTAAAGAAGGAAATGAAAGCAAAGACCAAGAAAACACCAGTGTGAATCAGAGCGATGATAATAACTCAGACGGAGAAGACATAACCGAAGAAAGCGAGAGAAACATAGAAGAAAGCATTGAAATAGAACAATCGCAGTCAATCCTTGCACCTCAAAGGAAAACAGGATTACCTAAACAAAATTATAATCAACCGTGTGAGAGGGACCAGCAAACGCAACCGAATAACAATGAACAAACTGATACCCAAGAAAAACAAAAACATAAGAAAAGAAGAAACCGACAATCTCGAAACGAAAGCATAAAAGGACCACTGACCAATAAATAGACATTGTAGACCCTAAAACACCAAATAACCAACACTCGCAGAAGAGACCTCCAACTACACCAACTGATGACATCCACAAGCGAGACAAGAGTATAACGAAACAAAAAACAAAAGATGTAAATAAGTAAACTGAATCGCATTAAAACATATGTACAATTGTATGCATATTATTTTGTACAAATATCAAATCTTGTTTTTTATCATAAATGGAAAAAAACTGAGAAAAAATATGACAGATTGTGATACGATATTAGATTGTATACTCTCTACAACTAATATTTGTGAAACATATCATATATTAAAAGATTATGTACATTTATATGGTGACAAATTGCTGAAGAGTGTCCCACTCATATTTATATTCTCTTTTATAATAAACATATTTATAACCAATAGTGAAAGCACTTTATCAAAATATTCACATAACAATAAGTTTGAATATAATAAAAATCAAAACAGTTTGTATCTCAAGAAAATACAGAAATCAAATAACTCAAAGACACAAAGAATTATACCATGGTTTGGAAATACATTAACCACCAGAACAAAACATAGTTGTAATTTACACAATTACACACTTGTCTACAAATATTCCCAATATCAAAACATCCCAAAATCCCAAGTCATTTTATTTGACAAAGGAATTCCCTTGTCTTGTGTCAGTTGTAAACAAATTACATGAGGGTATGCTATTATTAGGCATACTATTTATATGTACATATTATGTAAATACATTTGACCTACTTATTGAATTTACATACACAATGCATAAACCATTTAATTACGCCAACTCAGGTGTAACTATGGTATTATTAAATAGGTTAAATAAAGTAATAACGAATTTTTTTTATCCAAACAAGTGTACGTCTCCGGACTCTAGATCCCCAAAAGTAAACAAACAAAATGTGGTCATGCTATTCTTAGATAACATGTTTATCAATGACACATTATTTACTGTGTTCGACTTGATTATAATATTCCAATGCGGGAAATACAAAATACGTAAAGCGGCATTATTTAAAAGACTAAAGGTATTAACATTAATGATATATAATCCAAGGAAGTCGGTAGTCCATCTAATAGTGTTTACTAGAAACACACTATACATACATGTGTATGTGCTATATTTAGTAAATGGTTTCTTCCATACAACGCCACCTATGTTCAACCCACTAAAACTAGGATACAATAACAAATACATGTGTGAACTACAAAAATCGATAAAACAGACACCCCCTTCTGTGTTCTCATTTGTAAGGAATTGAACGTGTATGCATACGCAAGATTTAATAAAATTGAAAACACAAATAAATATCTAGTCTCTAAATTTGCAAATAGATTGGCTAGCACACTTTCTAATCGGGATAAAAACAGACTAAAGTATAAATACATGCAAACGGACAAGGGTAATCATAGTATGATTGAAAGTATAAAGACAACTAAAAAGGTAAAAACTTACCAAAATCTTGTCGCAAATCAAAACTTGACAGACATTACAGCTACACGACACCTTTGTATACAATCCTGTAATACAAAGATATTGTGCGTGTACAATTTCAATGTTTTTGAGGTCATGGCCAACTATATTGTAATAACACTGGTACTATATTTAGAAACAGGGAATATCCCATTACAGAATTTATTTATATTAATATGTAAATTTATTCTATTATGTTTACATTTATTATGTATAATGTATTTATTATATTTATATTAATTATGTATAATGTATTTGCTATATTTAGAACAGTGAAAATCCCAGTACACAATTTATTTATATTAATGTGTATAATGTATTTACTGTTCTACTATGTATATATGTGAATAAAACTGTATAATATATAGTTACTGTTAGATTTATAAACAATCTTCAATGCATGACACATTACATATATGTTCACTTAATTGTCAAGGGTTAAACCAGAAAGGAAAAAGAGGGAGATTATATGAATGGGCAAAAAATCAGAGATATCAAATATTATTTGCACAGGAAACACATTTGTTAGAAAATACAGAGAAAGAGCTAAAACATGAATATTTGGGAAATATTTATAATGCCCATGGAAGCTCAAATTCAAAAGGAGTATCCATTTTTATTAATAAACACTTAAATTATAGTCTTATAAACAAATTTGAAGACTCTGAAGGAAGGTTAATTTTGTTAAATATTGAAATTGATGATACTATATATACTTTACTTAACCTATATGCACCTAACAAAAGAAAAGACAGAAACTCTTTTTTTTTAAATGTTCTAAGAATAATTGAGGAACACAGACAGGGCATTCTTATCATTGGGGGAGACATGAATGAAACTTTACAACAAATAGATAGAATTAGCTCAGTTGGACAAAATAGATTTCAAAAACCAGTAAATAATATGCGACTAATGATTAAAAAATGTAACTTAATAGACATTTGGAGATAATTAAATTTTAATAAAAAAACAATTTACATGGAGAAGGAAAAATTACAAGAATACAGCCAGTAGAATAGACTATTTCTTGATTGATAAAGACTTAAAACAAAAAGTAGAAAGCACCGACATTAGACCAGCAGCTATCAAGTACACTGACCATCAGGCTATTTCAATCAAAATAAGACTTAACTCAGGGAAAAGAGGTAAAGGATATTTTAAATTAAATAATTGCATACTAGAAGACACAGACTACAAAAATTGTATACAAAACCTAATTAATAAACGCACAGCTATTCCTTATGATCAAGATCCAACTGTTATATGGAATCTATTAAAAACTGAAATAAGGGAGGTAACAATAAAATATTGTAAATCAAGATCAAAAGATAATAGAAATAGGGCAATTAGATTAGAAACTAAATTAAATCAATTACATGAATTATACGATAACTTAAACAATGACGATATAAAACAATACTTAAATGATGAAATTCTATCTGTGGAAAGAGAAATTGAAAATCATTACTCTGAAAAAGCCAAGGGATCTAAAATAAGGTCACGAGTAACACATATAGAACTAGGAGAAAAAAACACTAAATATTTCCTTTCATTCGAAAAAGCTAGACAAATGAAAAAAAGTATAAGTGCTATTAAGGACGAGAATGGACATTTAATCGAAGAACAAGGATTAATTTTGGAAACTGAAAGAGAGTATTACAAAAAACTATATACCTAAAAAAAAACAGATAAGACAGAAATTCAAGAATATATCAAAAATTCAAAAATACAGAATCATCTGAGTAAGAAAGATAGTCAAACACTAGAAGGAATATTAACAGAAGAAGAATGCACAAATGCAGTTTTTAAGATGAAACTCAATAAGAGTCCCGGCTTCGATGGAATATCCGTGGAATTTTATCGAACCTTCTGGCCACAACTAAAATCATTTGTAGTACAGGTTTTTAATAAGTGCTATGAAAGGGGAGAACTAACAAATCTTCAAAAGACTGGACTAATCAGTTTAATATATAAAAAATGACCCACTTCTTCTTGATAATTATAGACCCATAACACTTCTTAATGTGGACACAAAAATTATTGCTTATGTCTTAGCACAAAGGCTGAAACCAATTTTACATAAAATAATCCATAGCGACCAAAATAGGTATATAAAAATAGATATATTGGATTCAATATAAAGCAAATTCAAGATATTATAGATCATACTGATAAGTATAACATAGAAGGTGCAGTGCTCTTCCTAGATTTTTCTAAAGCATGTGACTCCTTAGAATGGGATTTCATGTATGAAGCATTAAACAAATTTGGGATTCCAGAATCTATGATAAAATGGATTAGAACTCTATATACAAATATTAAAGGCTGTATAGTCAATAATGTGTGGATATCCTCGCCATTCTCTATATTACGTGGCATAAGACAGGGATGTCTAGTAAGCGCACTAATTTTCGTCATAGCGGGCGAAATTATGGCTTGCAGAATACGACAAGACCATAACCTTAAAGGCATACAAATAAAGCTTGATGGGAAAACTCACAGTATAAAATTAACACAATTAACTGATGAAACTACTATTTTTGTTAACTCAAAGCAAGAAATATCAAAGCTTTAAACATTATAGAAATCTTTGGGGAACTATCTGGACTTAAACTCAATCGGAATAAAACTGAAAGTATGTGGTTGGGAAAGCTCAAACATTGTAAAGACAAATATGAAAATATAAACTGGTCAACTGACATTGTTAAATGGTAAGGAGTATACTTTGGGCATGATAAAAAAAGATGCAATCATCTCAACTTCGAACATATATATAAAAAATCAAAATATATAGTTAAAAATTGACAAAAAGACAGCTAACTATGATTGGACGGATTTCTGTTGCAAAAACTCTAATTTTACCAAACATTACATACTTAGTATCTGTGTTGACAATAGAAAAACAGCATATCAATCAATTTAAAAAAATAATATATAACTTCATTTGGAATGGTAAGGGAGAAAAAGTTGAAAGAACTGTACTGTGTAAAGAATATGATCAAGGGGGACTTAAAATGATAGATATTGACAAATTTATACAAGCAATACAAGTAAACTGGGTAAAGAGAATCAGTGTTTGTCGCAGTTCTAATGCACAAGAGCCTAATTGACTATAACCCCACGTTACTACTTCAATATGTTTGGCGAAAACTTCTTATTATTCAATTTTACCTTCAATGAATGTAAATCCATAGAAAATCTAACAGAAACCATGCCAGAATTGTATCTTGAAATTATAAAAACCTGGTTAAAAACTAAGCATAACTCCCAAAACAATATACAGGATAAAATTAACTTTAAAGATATCAGACAGCAAGTTATTTGGGGAAATCAATTTATCACATTTCAAGGAAAATGTTTAATATATAAAAATTGGATAAAAAGTAATTTCATATTCATTAATGATCTTCTTGATGAAAACGGTGACATTTCACACAATTTTATTTTATCCAAACTTTGTTCCTATAATAACTGGTTCTCATAATATTCAAAACTAATGAAAGCAATTCCAAAAAATTGGCTAGAATCCCTAAAAACAGAAAGATCAACTAAAATAAAAGTGAAAACTGATCTAAAACTAAAAATAAAGCTGGATGACATGTCATCCAAAGAAATCTACAATTTTTTAACAGAAAATGATCAAAAAGAAGATATTATAGGGACCCTTAAATGGGAAAACAGAATAGGAAATGGAAAACTGTCACAACAAAAGATTAAGGCAATGTTCAAACTCATTCATAAATATTTAAAAGATAATAAACTAAAGATGATTAAATGGAAACTCCTGCATTACATCCTACCATGTAAGCAATTACTACATATATTGAGAATACGTAATAATGAAAAATGTAATGTGTGTGATGTAGTCGAAGATTATAACCACTTTTTTATTCAATGTAAATACCTTGAACAATTTTGGGAGAAAATAAAAGAATGGTTTCTACATTTAAACTTAGATGAGCATGTTCTAAGTTTACCCCATTTAATAATTGGTTACAAGATAACAGATGACAGTTATAATGAAATCAATTTTCTACTTACTATCATAATATTCAGTATTCACAAAATTTTTATCTATCTAATGGTAAAACAAAAATCATCAATCCCTTCATGATTTTCAAAAAAGAATTTAGAAAACAATATGAAACGTGTCAATATATTAATAAGGGAAAATGTTTAAAAGTCGAAGCAATATCAAAGAAAGCTGCAAATTATATTGTCAATCTGCAATAGTTACACATTCAACTGTATTTACAAAATGTATGCACATATGATATTATAATAAGTCAATATTGTATCTAGAAACATGCACTATGCAACATAAAAAAGGGGGAGGTGTAAAAAAAAATTAGAAAAAGAGAATAGTTTCATTAAGTTATAACCATAATCAAAATGGCGTATTTATACGAACTTACACTCATTAATTTAAATCCAACACTTTATACAGAAATAGAGAAAATAAACAAACATATTGAAAGCATGTGTTTGTTGTGGTTATATTAAACGTCAAAACGTTTACGTAACACGTACGGCAATTTTCCGTATTATATCCAATAATGACTTTTTCTTTTATTTTGTTCTAATTTGTATGTATATACATGTGTTTCAATGGAAAAATGTAGGTTAATAAGTTATATTATGTACAATGTTAATAGAGAGAGAAACAATATTTTAATATAATAATTATTTTCTCTTTTAAATAAAATTCGACAAAAAGTATTCTTTTTAAGTGTATGCTTCATATGCAATGATATTGCAAGAATTCATATTGTATATAAATCCATGGATATAGTATCATAAATTTTCCAAATAATGCAATGTATGCTATTAAAATAGAAAAGTGCTCTTGAATTAGAAAATAAAGAAGTTAATAGTCTCCATGACTCTCTGTGTGTATTGAATGTATTATAACAATGTATTGTAGTGAAATACAAACATATACATGTATACCTATCTGAAATGAATTGTAATACAAACTAATATTATCTAAATCTATGAATAATTCATTATCCGAATCCCCTGGTTCATTTGATGATTAACAAAACAGGGAAGAACCTAATTGGGATTGTTGTACTAATTAGGGGTATTATAACAACAAAGTGCCATAATAAACTTGTTATGTGTTTAAAAAAAAAACCAAAACATTATTTAAAGTTTAATTTCAATATTATCTTTGAATTATTAAATATAAAACAATCCCGATGTGACATTGCGATTACTAACGATTAAGAAAGAATCTTATTTTGTATGGAATATTTAAAAAAAGTTTAAGTTAGTGTTGGAGAATTGAATGTTAAAACGATAATTACTTACTACAAACAGGATAAACTATATTTTTATGTACTTTAGGCTTTATATGAATACTGAATTTATATTTGCTGCTGATTTGAAACCAAAAAATATGTAAAGTTGTATGAATAGTCTTGTTTGGGGTATATATAATGTACTGTGAATGGGAATTCGCATAGGCTTGCTTAAAACTGGCATTACAATCCTCTATCAAGAAAATGGAGTCTTAGTGGTTATATCATTGTTGTTGTAGGTACGCCGATCTGAAGATATGAATAACACATTTGAAGAAATCTAAATCTCTCAAGATAAGTGTAAATAGGGGCTTATACTGAAAGAGGCTTTAAAAATAACAAATAATATTATGAATATATGCTTTACACATCTATATATCATGTACATTAGTAGCTTTCATCCAATAATTAAAGTTTGAAGGCCAATGTAGCCATTTAGCAAAGTACTGTTTTGTTCGTCCTTAGTTCGTCCTTTTCCTTTTGTCCTGAGCACATTATATGTTTTCCATAAATCTGTACCACTGTAATTTTCTGTCAGTCATATTGATAAAATGTCCTTTAAATATCCTCTCCATTATAATCCTTGATTCTGTATACCGGTACACTTTGTCTCCAAAATCGTTGTGCAACAGTGAATATTTCTCCAGTCGGGTTTTCGTCGTAGCGCAGAGTACATATATTCCTCAGGTGTGGACAACGCACAATATCGCCAATTTTGGATCTAGAGCGAAAGTGTTTTATTTTTACAGGGTGCCCTTTTTGTTCTGTCAAAAACGTTGATATACAGTCTCTTTGTTATCTTTTGTTACATCTTCTGGGACCATATTGATGGTGCTATGAACTGTTCGATTATATCCCTCTGCGAAACCCTGTAATCGGTCTATGTAACGGTATGATTGTTTGTAGGTAAAGTACCATTATATTTTTGTTTTAATTGTTTTAATCAATCTTTCAGAAACAGACACCTTGATTTCGTTATAAGCATAACAATGTTGAACTCCTTCACGATGGAATGCTCTCTGCACCAATAGGGGTTCAAACTCATGTCCCATGTCCGTGCGAATTATGTTCGGTCGGCGGCCATCTTTGAAGATATCCTCAAAGGCGCGAGTTATCGAATCTCCTTATTTTTCTTTTAACTTTCGTAGCCATAATCTTTTGGAGAATACATCTATGACTACCAAGAAATATGCGAATCCATCATTGTACTTTGAAAATTTAACCATATTCATAATGTCAGCCGACCATTGATCGTCAATTCCTGCTACAACAATGTGGGTCCTATTACTTTTGTTCTTAATGGTCGTTGCATACTGTAACGTTCTTGTCGTTGAAGCCATACAATTTATCGGGCCCCGAAAAGCTAGCAGGACTGGTCGGGTCATACTATATTTTTTTAAGATAATCTTCCCAAGACATGTTAACACGGCAACATTTTAACTGAAATAACTGCCAGAAATGTAAAAACTGTTATTTTAATCATTACTTTTCTTCTAAATTATCGGCATTGCTTTCATCGTCATCATCCTCATCCTCTTCATCGCTTTCACTATCAGAATCAGAGTAATGGTAATGTTCTAGATGCTCTTCCAGTTGATGTCGATATTTTTTCAAAGCCATGCGTAGAGATGTAGGTTCATCATATCCTACTTGGTTGTATAATCTTACAGTGTGCATACTTTTGGTGTGTATTTTTCCATATAGCAACTTCATTATATAACCTATTAAAGTATCATATGTATTCATGAATATGTTACAGTCATCGGGTCGTAATTGTCTTCAGCTTTATCCAAGGCTTCCTCTTCAGCTAACCCCGTCTTCGTGTATTTTTCAATTTTTGATTGCCGTTCTTTGATATTACCTCCTAGGGCCATTTCCACAAAAGTATTACAAATTTCATCTTCATCATGGCCAGAGCTTTCCTCGGAAGTGCTCATTGTAATGGGTGGTTGTTCTAACTTTGATTTTTTATTTGGTTCGATTTCTTCACTGACAGCTTCCGGTTGTTTTCTTTTTAGTTGATTTTGCCCTGGACGCCATGTTTTGATATGTCTTTGCAAATCGGGTAAATTTTCACTTAATATTCCACAATCGTCACAAGAAATGCTGCTCCGTTGATTATTTTATCATTTATATATTTTTCACCGGTAAGGGGTATTATATTGTTATTGCTAATTCCACATCTATTTAGAATATCATGACGTAGTCTTAAATGCTCAGGAGTTTTGAGATCGATCAGTACAAACTTAAAAAGCTTTATAGTTGCCTGTTCGAATTTTTCTAAAAACATATTGTGTTTTTCATAGATAGATCTGTTTGGCTAAGGTCATTAAGCTTTGCTTATCCACAGGATTTTTAAACAAGAATAGACAGTGACAATTTCTTCGTTGGGATCTTTACTGAAATACGAATTCTGATTGAAAACCACGACTGATAAATTTCTGTGATGACTTCCTCCTGTAAAGCAATCGGTTATCCGGGGATCCTTTCTCGCTGTCGAAATTAAATCGTCTAACACTATCATATTTCTAAATGAAGGATCAATATATGAATCTTTTTCTAAATCAAGTGGTACTCCTTGTTCAAACTCAAACTTATTCCATATTACATTGGTTGCCATCTTTTATACAAACATATTATCCTCTTGGGAACGGGTTCACATACATGTTTGACGTTTTGTAATATATTTTTGACAAGCAACGTCTTCTCACAAGAAAACGGACCACGCAGGATCGTTGTGAACGGATGCGTAAAACAAAAGCGTCTTCCCTCTTGATAGTATATGGTGACTGTTCGGTATCTGCACCCTAATGCGGAGGCGGTAGTATATTGCCCTCTTGCGGCGGCCGCGGTGGTGGTATATTCCCCTCCTGCGGCGGCAGCGGCGGTATAATATTCCCTCCTGCGTCGGCAGCGGGAATACAAATGAGTGTTCTGCGGATATGGATTGGTGATTCCATGTTTGTTTCTATTATGTCTCAACATGAGATCTCTTCTAGAAAATTTTAGAAGACATTTTGGACAAGTCTTAGAATCCATCCGTATAGTTTGACGTTCAGACGATAAATGAAAAAAAATACCAAGATATGTATCTTGATGACGTGTAAATATATTATCTTCTGATTTTTTGCTACAGGTTCATTTTAAGATGGACTACTGAAGAGGCAAAACCTGTTCGTGTCAACAATGCGGAGCCGAGTACTTCAAGCAGTCTCTTTTACATCAACATGGACGACTTCTGAACCATCAAGGTATTTTCGCCTGTAATGTATGTCAGAAAACTTTTAACAGAAAGGACAATCTAACTAGACACGAATTGAAACATCAAGATGGTTCTCTTTTCAAATGTAATGATTGTGGAAAATTGTTTGGAAGAAAAGATAATTTACAAAGACACGTGGAACAACACCACAATCAATATGGAGGTAGAGCAAAAAGACCTGCAAGCAGTGTCGAAAACGAAGAACCCATGCATAAGAAAAGACTTAGAGCAGAGAGTAATCCTGAGAATTATTATACCCTCAGAGTAACCAAAGAACAACGCATTATGATATTTGGCAACAGTAGGGTCCAATTTTATATCAGACATAGAAGTTAATTCTTCAAACACTTTTGAATAAGCATCATCTTTCCGGGTCTCCATTGCCCTTGGCTCTGTATGTTTATTAAATCTTCATTTGTGCCTGGTTCCTGACAAATAACACAATTTTGTCATTTTAAAGACTGACTAGCTTTCTTTTTGATCGACGGATCAAATTTTATAGAACTACACAACTGTGGCAACTGTGGAATAAAATCACACCATCACCAGTACGGTTTTCTTATTATAATATCGATTAATTTAATATCCAAAGTATAGCAACTTATTGCTTAAAATACTGAAATAATGACTTGATATCAACTCTTAGACAATCCAAGAACACCAAAACACAAAAACAAATTTTCTTCAGCAATTTTTAAAGCATATGCATTTAGAAAGTTCGGGTCACTTAATAGGACGAGACCTCTAAATACGGTACGCGAACGGTTAATGTATTTTTCCGGAAATTTACAACTTTTTCGCTGAGACATTCTAAATGATTTTTCATTAACTGTGTCTGTTTGATCGAACACCTTCATCTTTATATTGGTAAAATTGAGGAATTGTATTTAAAATATTCAGAAAATAATCAAATAAAAATTCATCTCATACAGTATTGTTATATTGGTTAGTTATATGTCACAATTTATATGAAAAACACCTTATTATAGAATGTTATTGCATGATTAAAATAGATAAACATGAATATTTTTTTGTATTTTAAGGATAATGTATATTCTTCAAACATTCATAAAAATGTGTTTTTAGCGGATGATAAAGTCAACAATGCAATTTAACGATCTTGTAAGCAAGATATTATTTTTCTTGAAGATACACCTACGCTAAACAAATGTATATTTAAAAAAATCGGGCGGTACGAATTGGTGACGACCCGATTAAAATAAAAGTAAAAATATTGAAAATAACATACAGAAGGTTTCAGGTGTGTGTTCGGAGGGTTCATTAAAATCAAAACTGTGAAGGTCTGACCGCCCGACTATAAACATAACACTTGGTTAAACAATATCCCTTTGTAGAATTAAAGAGTCATAGGTAAATAATCTCCGTTTTTAAATATCATAAGATAACAAATACCATTGCCGTCAAGATTTAAATGGTCCGATGTAATTAAACGAAATCGTATTGAACAGTTGTATGGAAGAACACAAAGAAGGTGATGCATATTAGATGTAGGTCTTAATTGTTGTATGTAAAGGGTGTGTTTCTGTTAATTATCACTGTTCATATTTGTTGTTGTAAAATGTGGAAATGCAGATGATAATTGTTTCTCTTTTTGTGGCTAGTAATATTCGTTTGTTAGAATGCAAAGCTACATATGGGTAGTTGTCTGCATATTGTAGCACATTCTATATGATATAGCTTAAATCATGTAATTATATTATGTAATATTTTATAGTAGCTTTAAAATCTATTAAAATTTAAACAGTGAAGAACGGGAAAGACGTATCATATCATAATAATGGCAATTGTATACATATATTTTTTCATAGATAATGTACTTATTTTAAAATTAAGTAATCCCTCTACCCATTCATGTTGATATTTTAATATCCACTTGAACTTTAAGCTCATACTTCTAAACGTACCCATTGGAAATAAGCTGAATGGCTTTCATGGCTATCTTTGGTATGAAAGTTTTCAGCAGTTACAATGAGTGGATTGAAGTTTATGTTAATGACGGCAGTTTTTTCTTTTACTTTTAAGTTAATGATATTTATTTTTAAGCATGTGTGTATGATGTTGAAATTTTTAAACCTAAATATATTTTACCTTTTACCTTTTACCTTTATGGTCAGTTCAATAAAGACGATTAGAATCACATGTTTAAGAGGTTATGATGACCTCGTATTGAACTGGTCAAGGTAATTTTCTATTTAAATCAGATAAGATATCGAGGCCAATTGAATTGTGTTACTTTTGAACAGTTGACCGGTTTAAGCCAGACTTTATAAATAAATGTCTACAGATATGTTGAACATCGTTTGTATTAATCCTTTGCTGTTCCTAATTGGAAAATGGAATTCCACACATTGTTGGGCTACCGATGATTCCTAAATAGTTGTAACATTTCCATAAAATAGATCAAGAGGATAAGTTAGAGCTTATTTCATTGACGTAAATCTGAGTATCATTAAGGGGCCACATTCTTTTGAGAGATTAGTGACATATTGTAACGGCACGGGTAAAAAGATTAAAATCTGCGCGACAGGTTTAAAATCGTACATAGCTGTCGGAGAGACATCATTGTCCACACCTATATCAACTGAATTGTTCAATTTGGAAAAACAAAAGTCTGCGTAATTAGGGGATATTTACTAGTGAATTAAATACAGAATATAAAGGTAAGTACGTTATTTAAAGTTTAATTTCAATATTATATTTGAATTATTAAATATAAAACAATCCCGATGTGACATTGCGATTACTAAAGATTAAGAAACAATATTATTTTGTATGAAATATTTAAAAAAGCTTAACTTAGTGTTGGAGCATTGAATGTTAAAACGATAATTAGTTAATACAAACAGGATAAACTATTTTTTATGTATTTTAGGCGTGATATCAGTTCTGAATTTATATTTGCTGCTGATTTGAAACGAAAAAATATGCAAAGTTGTATGAATAGTCTTGGACGGTGTATATATACTGTACTGTGAATGGGAATTCGTATAGGCTTGCTAAAAACTGGCATTGAAATCCTCTAACATGAAAATGGAGTCTTAGTGGTTATATCATTGCTGTTGTAGGTACGCCGATCTGAAGATATGAATAACACCTTTGAAGAAACCTAAATCTCTCAAGGTAAGTGTACATAGGGGCTTATACTGAATGAGGCTTTAAACATAACAAATAATATTATGAATATATGCTTTATTACACATCTATTTATCATGTACATCAGTAGCTTTCATCCAATAGTTAAATTTTGAAGGCCAATGTAGCCATTTAACAAAGTACTGTTTAGTTCGTTATTTTCCTTTTGTCATGAGTACATTCTATTCTTTCCATAAATCTGTATCTCTCACTGTAATTTTCTGTAAGTCAGATTGATAAAATATCACCGCAATATCCTGTCCATTATAATCCTTGATTCTGTATACAAGTACACTTTGTCTCCAAAATCGTTGTGCAACAGTGAATATTTCTCCAGTCCATTTTAAGTCGTATTGCAGAGTAAATATATTCCTGAGGTGTGGACGACACACACTATCGCCAATTTTGAATCTATAGCGAAGGTGTTTTATTTTTACAGGGTGCCCTTTTTGTTCTGTCAAAAACGTTGATATACGTACAGTCTCTTCGGTATCTTTGGGTACATCTTCTGGGGGCATATCTATGGTGATATGAACTGCTTGATTACATCCCTCTGCAAAGCAGACGGCTTGACTTCGCTATAAACATAACAATGTTGAATTCCTTCACGTTGAAATGCTCTCTGCACCAATAGGGATTTAAACTCCCGTTCCATATCCGTGCGAATTCTGAAGATATCCTCAAAGGCGCGAGCTACCAAATCTCCTTTTTTGTCTTTTAACTTTCGTAGCCATAATTTTTATGGAGAATACATCTATGACTACCAAGACATATGCGGATCCATCATTGTACTTTGAAAATTCAACCATATCCATAATGTCAGCCGACCATTGATCGTCAATTCCTGCTACAACAATGTGGGTCTTATTACTTGGTGTTCTTAATGGTCGTTGCATACTGTAACGTTCTTGTCGTTGAAACCATTCCTTAATTTGTATTTGCCAATGTTGTATTTCCCATCTTTTTTAACATAAACATACAATTTATCGGGCCCCGAAAAGCTAGCAGGACTGGTCGGGTCATAACATATTTTTTAAGACAATCTTTCCAAGACATGTTAACACTGCAACAGTTCTAACTGAAATAACTGCCAGAAATGTAAAAACTGTTATTTTAATCATTACTTTCCTTCTACATTATCGGCATTGCTTTCATCGTCATCATCTTAATCCTCTTCATCGCTTTCACTATCAGAATCAGGGTAATGGCAATGTTCTAGATACTCTTCCAGTTGATGTCGAAATTTTTTAAAGCCATGCGTAAAGAGGTTGTTTCATCATATCCTACTTGGTTGAAAAATACTACAGTGTGCATAATCTTGGTGTGTATTTTTCCACATTGCAACTTCATTATATAACCTATTAAAGTAGCATATTTATTCATGAATATTTTCCAGTCATCGGCTCGTCATTTGTCTTTAGTTTTATCCATGGCTTCCTCTTCAGTTAACCCCGTCTTCATGTATTTTTCAATTTGTGATTGGCGTTCGTCGCCATTACCTCCTCGGGCCATTTCCACAAAGGTACTAAAAACTTCATCTTCATCATGGCGAGAGCTTTCCTCGGAAGTGTTCATAGTAATGGATTGTTGTTCTAACTTTGGTTTTTTATTTGGTTCGATTTCTCCACGAAGAGCTTCCGGTTGTTTTCTTTTTTAGTTGATTCTGTTCTGAACACCATATTTTGATATGTCTTTGCAAATCGTGTAAATTTTCAAATAATATTCCACAATGGTCACAAGAAATCTTGCTCCGTTGATTATTTTATCATTTATATTTTTTCACTGGTAAGTGGTATTATATTGCTATTGCTAATTCCACATTTATTTAGAATATCATGACGGAGTCTTAAATTCACAGGAGTTGTCGTTTTGAGATCGATCAGTACAAGCTTAAAACGCTTTCTAGTTGTCTGTTCGATTTTTTCTAAAAAATATTGTATTTTTCATGGCTAGATCTGTTTGTCTAAGGTCATTAAGCTTTGAACAACAATAGATATTGAGAATTTCTTCGTTGTGTGGGATCTTTTCTGAAATACAGATTCTGATTTAAAACCACGACTGATACATTTCTGTGGTGACTTCCTTCTGTAAAGCTATCGGTTATCCGGGGATCCTTTGCGCTCTCGAAATTAAATCGTCTAACACTATCATATTTCTAAATGAAGGATCGATATATTAATCTTTTTCTAAATCAAGTGGTATTCCTTGTTCAAACTCAACTTTACGCAATACGGCTATTTCGTCATACATTGGTTGCCATTTTTTATACAACCATAGTATCCTCTCGAGAACGGGTTCACAAACATTCTTGACCCTTGTAATATATTTTTGACAAGCTACGTCTTGTCATAAGATGACGGATCACACAGGATCGCTGTGAACGGATGCCGTAAAACAAAAGCTTCTTCCCTCTTGATATTATATGGCGACTGTTCGGTATCTACACCCTTCTGCGGCGTAGGTGGTATATTCCCCTCCTGCTGAGGCGGCGGCGGTATAATATTTCCCTCCTGCGGCGGCGGTG
>MJUT01045820.1:83638-130798 GCA_002080005.1 Gigantidas platifrons | reverse complement strand
TACATCTTTCGGGGGCATATCTATGGTGATATGAACTGCTTGATTACATCCCTCTGCAAAGCAGACGGCTTGACTTCGTTATAAGCATAACAATGTTGAATTCCTTCACGTTGAAATGCTCTCTGCACCAAAGGGATTTAAACTCCCGTTCCATATCCGTGCGAATTCTGTTCGGTCGGCGGCCATTTTGAAGATATCCTCAAAGGCGCGAGCTACCGAATCTCCTTTTTTGTCTTTTAACTTTCGTAGCCATAATTTTTATGGAGAATACATCTATGACTACCAAGACATATGCGGATTCATCATTGTACTTTGAAAATTCAACCATATCCATAATGTCAGCCGACCATTGATCGTCAATTCCTGCTACAACAATGTGGGTCTTATTACTTGGTGTTCTTAATGGTCGTTGCATACTGTAACGTTCTTGTCGTTGAAGCCATTTCTTAATTTGTATTTGCTAATGTTGTATTTCCCATCTTTTTTAACATAAACATACAATTAATCGTGCCCCGAAAAGCTAGCAGGACTGGTCGGGTCATAATATATTTTTTAAGACAATCTTTCCAAGACATGTTAACACGGCAACAGTTATAACTGAAATAACTGCCAGAAATGTAAAAACTGTTATTTTAATCATTACTTTCCTTCTACATTATCGGCATTGCTTTCATCGTCATCATCTTAATCCTCTTCATCGCTTTCACTAACAGAATCAGGGTAATGGCAATGTTCTAGATACTCTTCCAGTTGATGTCGAAATTTTTTCAAAGCCATGCGTAAAGACGCTGTTTCATCATATCCTACTTGGTTGAAAAATACTACAGTGTGCATAATCTTGGTGTGTAGTTTTCCACATTGCAACTTCATTATATAACCTATTAAAGTAGCATATTTATTCATGAATATTTTCCAGTCATCGGCTCGTAATTTGTCTTTAGTTTTATCCATGGCTTCCTCTTCAGTTAACCCCGTCTTCATGTATTTTTCAATTTTTGATTGCCGTTGGTCGCCATTACCTCCTCGGGCCATTTCCACAAAGGTACTAAAAACTTCATCTTCATCATGGCGAGAGCTTTCCTCGGAAGTGTTCATAGTAATGGATTGTTGTTCTAACTTTGGTTTTTTATTTGGTTCGATTTCTCCACGAAGAGCTTCAGGTTGTTTTCTTTTTCAGTTGATTCTGTTCTGGACACCATATTTTCATATGTCTTTGCAAATCGTGTAAATTTTCAAATAATATTCCACAATGGTCACAAGAAATCTTGCTCCGTTGATTATTTTATCATTTATATTTTTTCACTGATAAGTGGTATTATATTGCTATTGCTAATTCCACATTTATTTAGAATATCATGACGGAGTCTTAAATTCACAGGAGTTGTCGTTTTGAGATCGATCAGTACAAGCTTAAGGTCATTAAGCTTTGCTTATCAACAGGATTTTTGAACAACAATAGATATTGAGAATGTCTTCGTTGTGTGGGATCTTTTCTGAAATACAGATTCTGATTTAAAACCACGACTGATACATTTCTGTGGTGACTTCCTTCTGTAAAGCGATCGGTTATCCGGGGATCCTTTGCCGCTCTCGAAATTAAATCGTCTAACACTATCATATTTCTAAATGAAAGATCGATATATGAATCTTTTTCTAAATCAAGTGGTATTCCTTGTTCAAACTCAACTTTAGGCAATACGGCTATTTCGTCATACATTGGTTGCCATTTTTTATACAACCATAGTATCCTCTCGAGAACGGGTTCACATACATTCTTGACCCTTTGTAATATATTTTTGACAAGCTACGTCTTGTCATAAGATGACGGATCACACAGGATCGCTGTGAACGGATGCCGTAAAACAAAAGCTTCTTCCCTCTTGAAATTATATGGCGACTGTTCGGTATCTACACCCTTCTGCGGCGGAGGTGGTATATTCCCCTCCTGCGGCGGCGGCGGCGGTATAATATTCCCCTCCTGCGGCGGCGGTGACGGATACACATCAGTGCTCTGCGGATATGGATATGTGATTCCATGTTTGTTTCTATTAGGTCTCAACATGACATCTCTTCTTGAAAATATTACCAGACATTTTGGACAATTCTTAGAATTCATCCATATAGTTTCACATTCAGACGATAAATGAAAAAAATCCAAAGATATGTATCTTTATGACGTGTGAATTTATTATATTAATCTTCTGATTTTTTTGCTACAGGTTCATTGTAAGATGGACTACCAAAGAGGCAAGACCTGTTCCTGTCAACAATGCGGAGCTGAGTACTTCAAACAGTCTCTTTTACATCAACATCAACGACTACTGAACCATCATGACTTTTTTCACCTTTAATGAATGTCAGAAAAACTTTTACAGAAAGGACAATCTAACTAGACACGAATTGAAGCATCAAGATGGTTCTCTTTTCAATTGTAATGATTGTGTAAAATTGTTTGGAAGAAAAGATAATATACAAAGACACGTGGAACAACACCACAATCAATATGGAGGTGGAGCAAAAAGACCTGCATGCAGTGACGAAAACGAAGAACCTATGCATAAGAAAAGACTTACAGCAGAAAGTAGTCCTGATAATTATTATACCCTCAGAGTAACCAAAGAACAACGCATTCCAAAATTTAATACAACTGTTAGATGTGAGAGACCTACCAGATATTGTCAAGATACTTAAAGTGCTTTTCCAATCTATAATGAATAATATTACAGAATTCATGCACCAAATGATCCCGTTTGCATATCAGTTCAGTGTCCAGAGCTAGATTTTCCCATTGCTCTTCCATTTGTCAAGTCAAAATATCTGACAGCTGAACGACTCCTCAATGAATTCGAGAGAGTATTACAGTCCTACGAAGAATTTGCATTAGATGAAACATGTAAGATTGAATTGGTGCATGTAAGTTTACCCGATGGTGGTGTTGGACGATCTGGTAATTTTGTTGATTTGGAAAGACATTATAAAAGAAAAAACAGTTTAATAAGAATCCAAAATAATGATGACAAGTGTTGCGCGAGAGCATTAGTTACAGCGAAGGCTCGTAGTGATGGTCATAACACGCGGAGTAGCATCAGACTAGGGAGAAAAATCCAAATATATTTTGCATTATCTCTATATCAAGAGGCCGGTGTTCCCTTAGCTAAATGTGGAGTAGAAGAAATAAAACAATTTCAAGCAATCATGAAAGAATACAAGATTCATGTGATTTCAAAGGATCATGTCAACTCCTTTATTTATGAAGGTTCGGACGCTGGTAACAAGATTTACCTTTACTTACACAACGAACATTATGACGTGATAACCACAATGTCGGGGTTTTTGAACAAAAAGTACTTATGTCTTCGGTGTAAAATATTATATGATAAGAAAGAAAAGCACAAGTGCCAAAACACTTGTAATTGCTGTCTACATATTCATAAAAATGGTATGACTAGTAGGAAACATTGTAAAAATTGTAACCGGTATTTCAAAAATCTGCTATGCCCTTCGTAAGAAACAACAAGCGTCAGGAAAATATACCTGTAAAATCCACTATGGTTGTATTGCATGCTCACAACACATCAACAAAGAAATGCACAGAAAACCTCATAGATGTGGAGAAAAATACTGTAAAATGTGCAAGATTTTTTCGATGAACGTCACCAATGTTATATTAAACCTGTAGACCATCATTCATCCACCAGACAGTCCGACAAATAGGAGTCAGATAGTAGAAAAAGGAAAATGTCATTTATATTTTTCGACTTCGAATGTACACAAGAGGACATGGTACAGTGTGCAGAGGGATAAGTCTGACGAAAATGGAATAAATTGTATAAATTGTCGAACATGTAATTGTGGAGTATACGAACACATGCCAAATTTATGCGTTGCCCACGAAGTATGTGGACTTTGTCTGGACAAAGATATAACAGACACAAGAGTTTGTGATTTCTGTTGTGAAAACGAAAGAATATTTACAAACCCAAGTACGACAGATGACTTCTGTCGGTGGATTTTATCCACAGGATTTTTGAACAACAATAGATATTGAGAATGTTTTCGTTGTGTGGGATCTTTTCTGAAATACAGATTCTGATTTAAAACCACGACTGATACATTTCTGTGGTGACTTCCTTCTGTAAAGCGATCGGTTACCCGGGGATCCTTAACCGCTCTCGAAATTAAATCGTCTAACACTATCATATTTCTAAATGAAGGATCGATATATGAATCTTTTTTCTAAATAAAGTGGTATTTCTTGTTCAAACTCAACTTTAGGCAATACGGCTATTTCGTCATACATTGGTTGCCATTTTTTATACAACCATAGTATCCTCTCGAGAACGGGTTCACATACATTCTTGACCCTTTGTAATATATTTTTGACAAGCTACGTCTTGTCATAAGATGACGGATCACACAGGATCGCTGTGAACGGATGCCGTAAAACAAAAGCTTCTTCCCTCTTGATAGTATATGGCGACTGTTCGGTATCTACACCCTTCTGCGGCGGAGGTGGTATATTCCCCTCCTGCGGCGGCGGCGGCGGTATAATATTCCCCTCCTGCGTCGACGTGACGGATACACATCAGTGCTCTGCGGATATGGATATGTGATTCCATGTTTGTTTCTATTAGGTCTCAACATGACATCTCTTCTTGAAAATATTACCAGACATTTTGGACAATTCTTAGAATTCATCCATATAGTTTGACATTCAGACGATAAATGAAGAAAATGCCAAGATATGTATCTTTATGACGTGTGAATTTATTATATTAATCTTCTGATTATTTTGCTACAGGTTCATTGTAAGATGGACTACCAAAGAGGCAAGACCTGTTCGTGTCAACAATGCGGAGCTGAGTACTTCAAACAGTCTCTTTTACATCAACATCAACGACTACTGAACCATCATGACTTTTTCACCTTTAATGAATGTCATAAAAACTTTTACAGAAAGGACAATCTAACTAGACACGAATTGAAACATCAAGATGGTTCTCTTTTCAATTGTAATGATTGTGGAAAATTGTTTGGAAGAAAAGATAATATACAAAGACACGTGGAACAACACCACAATCAATATGGAGGTGGAGCAAAAAGACCTGCATGCAGTGACGAAAACGAAGAACCTATGCATAAGAAAAGACTTACAGCAGAAAGTAATCCTGATAATTATTATACCTTCAGAGTAACCAAAGAACAACGCATTCCAAAATTTAATACAACTGTTAGATGTGAGAGATCTACCAGATATTGTCAAGATACTTAAGGTGCTTTTCCAATCTATAATGAGTAATATTACAGAATTCATGCACCAAATGATCCCGTTTGCATATCAGTTCAGTGTCCAGAGCTAGATTTTCCCATTGCTCTTCCATTTGTCAAGTCAAAATATCTTACAGCTGAACGACTCCTCAATGAATTCGAGAGAGTATTACAGTCCTACAAAGAATTTGCATTAGATGAAACATGTAAGATTGAATTGGTGCATGTAAGTTTACCCGATGGTGGTGTTGGACGATCTGGTAATTTTGTTGATTTGGAAAGACATTATAAAAGAAAAAACAGTTTAATAAGAATCCAAAATAATGATGACAAGTGTTGCGCGAGAGCATTGGTTACAGCGAAGGCTCGTAGTGATGGTCATAACACGCGGAGTAGCATCAGACTAGGGAGAAAAATCCAAATATATTTTGCATTATCTCTACATCAAGAGGCCGGTGTTCCCTTAGCTAAATGTGGAGTAGAAGAAATAAAACTATTTCAAGCAGTCATGAAGGAATACAAGATTCATGTGATTTCAAAGGATCATGTCAACTCCTTTATTTATGAAGGTTCGGACGCTGGTAACAAGATTTACCTTTACTTACACAACGAACATTATGACATGATAACCACAATGTCGGGGTTTTTGAAAAAAGTACTTCTGTCTTCGGTGTAAAAAATGATATGATAAGAAAGAAAACCACAAGTGCAAAAACACTTGTAATTGCTGTCTACATATTCATGAAAATGGTATGACTAGTAGGAAACATTGTAAAAATTGTAACCGGTATTTCAAAAATCTGCTATGCCCTTCGTAAGAAACAACAAGCGTCAGGAAAATATACCTGTAAAATCCACTATGGTTGTATTGCATGCTCACAACACATCAACAAAGAAATGCACAGAAAACCTCATAGATGTGGAGAAAAATACTGTAAAATGTGCAAGAATTTTTCGATGAACGTCACCAATGTTATATTAAACCTGTAGACCATCATTCATCCACCAGACAGTCCGACAAATAGGAGTCAGATAGTAGAAAAAGGAAAATGTCATTTATATTTTTCGACTTCGAATGTACACAAGAGGACATGGTACAGTGTGAAGAGGGATAAGTCTGACGAAAATGGAATAAATTGTATCAATTGTCGAACATGTAATTGTGGAGTATACGAACACATGCCAAATTTATGCGTTGCCCACGAAGTATGTGGACTTTATCTGGACAAAGATATAACAGACACAAGAGTTTGTGATTTCTGTTGTGAAAACGAAAGAATATTTACAAACCCAAGTACGACAGATGACTTCTGTCGGTGGATTTTATCCACAGGATTTTTGAACAACAATAGATATTGAGAATGTCTTCGTTGTGTGCGATCTTTTCTGAAATACAGATTCTGATTTAAAACCACGACTGATACATTTCTGTGGTGACTTCCTTCTGTAAAGCGATCGGTTATCCGGGGATCCTTTGCCGCTCTCGAAATTAAATCGTCTAACACTATCATATTTCTAAATGAAGGATCGATATATGAATCTTTTTCTAAATCAAGTGGTATTCCTTGTTCAAACTCAACTTTAGGCAATACGGCTATTTCGTCATACATCGGTTGCCATTTTTTATACAACCATAGTATCCTCTCGAGAACGCGTTCACATACATTATTGACCCTTTGTAATATATTTTTGACAAGCTACGTCTTGTCATAAGATGACGGATCACACAGGATCGCTGTGAACGGATGCCGTAAAACAAAAGCTTCTTCCCTCTTGATATTATATGGCGACTGTTCGGTATCTACACCCTTCTGCGGCGGAGGTGGTATATTCCCCTCCTGCGGAGGCGGCGGCGGTATAATATTGCCCTCCTGCGGCGGCGGTGACGGATACACATCAGTGCTCTGCGGATATGGATATGTGATTCCATGTTTGTTTCTATTAGGTCTCAACATGACATCTCCTCTTGAAAATAATACCAGACATTTTGGACAATTCTTAGAATTCATCCATATAGTTTGACATTCAGACGATAAATTAAAAAAATGCCAAGATATGTATCTTTATGACGTGTGAATTTATTGTATTAATCTTCTGATTTTTTTGCTACAGGTTCATTGTAAGATGGACTACCAAAGAGGCAAGACCTGTTCGTGTCAACAATGCGGAGCTGAGTACTTCAAACAGTCTATTTTACATCAACATCAACGACTACTGAACCATCATGACTTTTTCACTTTTAATGAATGTCAGAAAAACTTTTACAGAAAGGACAATCTAACTAGACACGAATTGAAACATCAAGATGGTTCTCTTTTCAATTGTAATGATTGTGGAAAATTGTTTGGAAGAAAAGATAATATACAAAGACACGTGGAACAACACCACAATCAATATGGAGGTGGAGCAAAAAGACCTGCATGCAGTGACAAAAACGAAGAACCTATGCATAAGAAAAGACTTACAGCAGAAAGTAATCCTGATAATTATTATACCCTCAGAGTAACCAAAGAACAACGCATTCCAAAATTTAATACAACTGTCAGATGTGAGAGACCTACCAGATATTGTCAAGATACTTAAAGTGCTTTTCCAATCTATAATGAGTAATATTACAGAATTCATGCACCAAATGATCCCGTTTGCATATCAGTTCAGTGTCCAGAGCTAGATTTTCCCATTGCTCTTCCATTTGTCAAGTCAAAATATCTTACAGCTGAACGATTCCTCAATGAATTCGAAAAGTATTACAGTCCTACGAAGAATTTGCATTAGATGAAACATGTAAGATTGAATTGGTGCATGTAAGTTTACCCGATGGTGGTGTTGGACGATCTGGTTATTTTGTTGATTTGGAAAGACATTATAAAAGAAAAAAACAGTTTAATAAGAATCCAAAATAATGATGACAAGTGTTGCGCGAGAGCATTGGTTACAGCGAAGGCTCGTAGTGATGGTCATAACACGCGGAGTAGCATCAGACTAGGGAGAAAAATCCAAATATATTTTGCATTATCTCTACATCAAGAGGCCGGTGTTCCCTTAGCTAAATGTGGAGTAGAAGAAATAAAACTATTTCAAGCAGTCATGAAAGAATACAAGACTCATGTGATTTCAAAGGATCATGTCAACTCCTTTATTTATGAAGGTTTGGACGCTGGTAACAAGACTTACCTTTACTTACACAACGAACATTATGACGTGATAACCACAATGTCGGGGTTTTTGAACAAAAAGTACTTCTGTCTTCGGTGTAAAAAATGATATGATAAGAAAGAAAAGCACAAGTGAAAAAACACTTGTAATTGCTGTCTACATATTCATGAAAATGGTATGACTAGTAGGAAACATTGTAAAAATTGCAACCGGTATTTCAAAAATCTGCTATGCCCCTCGTAAGAAACAACAAGTGTAAGGAAAATATACCTGTACAATCCACTATGGTTGTATTGCATGCTCACAACACATCAACAAAGAAATGCACAGAAAACCTCATGGATGTGGAGAAAAATATTGTAAAATGTGCAAGATTTTTTCGATGAACGTCACCAATGTTATATTAAACCTGTAGACCATCATTCATCCACCACAGTCCGACAAATAGGAGTCAGATAGTAGAAAAAGAAAAATGTCATTTATATTTTTCGACTTCGAATGTACACAAGAGGACATGGTACAGTGTGAAGAGGGATAAGTCTGACGAAAATGGAATAAATTGTATAAATTGTCGAACATGTAATTGTGGAGTATACGAACACATGCCAAATTTATGCGTTGCCCACGAAGTATGTGGACTTTGTCTGGACAAAGATATAACAGACACAAGAGTTTGTGATTTCTGTTGTGAAAACGAAAGAATATTTACAAACCCAAGTACGACAGATGACTTCTGTCGGTGGATTTTCTCTGAAGTAAACACAGGTTGTACGCCTATATGTCACAATCTTAAGGCATACGATAGCTATCCTATTTAGAGTACCTACATCAAAACGCCATTTTACCTGAGGTTATTTCGACAGGGTCGAAATTCATGTCTATTCATGTACATCAATGCAAACGAATGAAATATTATATCAATTTTCTACCGATGTCACTGTCTGAACTCTCGAGAACGCTTTGTTTGATAACCTCCCTGATATTAAATTTTGCCATCCTGATTCCATGAATCCGGAACGGAGAACAGACTTTATGAATTGGTACTCCCAGCACAAAGATGACCTCTTTGATTTTAATAAAGAACTGCTTAGATGCTACAAGTCTGACGTTGATATACTGCTGAAATGTTGTCTGAAATTCAGAAATATGTTTATGGAAATTACAACTGGAGACGAAACAAAAGGGATCGATCCTTTTGAAAAATGTATAACGATAGATTTTGTATGTCATTTAGTCTACAGGACACTTTATTTGGAATCTGAACGAATAGGTATAATCCCACCGCATTGTTACTGACCTGGACAAAATAAGTCTATAAAAGCATTGCATTGGCTTAGGTAATAGTATATTTCCAACCGTAATTGCGTCAACATCCAACACGCTTTTAATGGAGGAGAAAAACAGATAGGACCGCTTAAGGTAGATTGCAATAGGGAGTCAACATCGGGTGAGAAAATCGCCTACCAGTTCCATGGCTGTTTTTTTGGCATGGTTGATCGAAATGTTTCTCAAGAAGCACTGTAAATCCAGTTAATGATACAACAACGGGTGACTTACATATGAAGACATCGTACAAAATGCGATTTCTCGAAGATAAAGAATTTTCATATGAAAGCATATGGGAATGGCAGTTTGATCATAAATGTAAAGTTAACGAAGATTTAAAATCTATGATTGTGGCATCGAAATTATTTTTAACCTTGGAGCCAAGAGATGGATTTTTGTTGGGACAGAACCGAGGCATTTACATTGTTTAGTAAAGCCGACAGAGAAAGGAAAATCAAACATTATGACGTGACTTCTTTATCCATTTATAAATAAAACGGGAAAAGTCCACTTAGGTCAACCTGAGATAATAACGGATGCATTTACAGATATAGAAAATTATGAAGGTCTAATTAAGTGTAAAATCCTTCCCAAAAAAGGAACATTTATTCCCGTTCTACCTTACAAGTCAAACGGAAAACTTAGTTTCTGTTTGCGTCACGCTTGCACTGAATTCAAGCAACATATGGCTTGCAAACATAATGAGGAGTGTGCGATCACTGGAACGTGGGTCACCGACGAAGTGACAAAAGCTATTGAAAAGGGATATCATATATTACAAATTTACAAGGTATGACACTTTCAAGAAGTTGCACACTATGACCCTATAACAAAGTCAGGAGGAATGTTTACAGATTACATTAATAAGTTTTTAAATATAAAGGAAGAAGCCGGTATATTGCCGAAGTGGTGCAAACCTGATGATAAGAAGAGGAAGTATATTCAGGACTACTATAATAAAGAAAGGATATGGCTAAATGCCAACAACAAAGAGGAGAACCCCGGACTGCAACAATTAGTCAAATTAATGTTGAATAGTTTCTGGGGGAAATTTGGAGAGAGAACGAACATACCCCAGAAAACCTATGTATCAGACGTAACAGTTTTCTTTGATATGAATACCATTTACAATCAGGAAATCAAAAATGCTAGATTTGTAAGCGAAGAATAGTACAAATGGATTGGCTTCACAAGGAATATGTTATTGACACTTCTGGAATAAGAAATGTAGTGATTGCGGCTTATACAACAGCACGGGCAAGAGTAAAGCTGTACCGATACCTTGAACGCTTAAACAGAAGAACCGTATATGCAGATACGGACTCGATTATATTGACGGTCGCACCAGGAGAATGGGAACCTGAATTAGGTGATTAGCTAGGCGATTTGACAAATGATATTCCAGATAACGACATATACATTTTCGTTACCGGTGGACAAACACATTACGCTTATAAACTAAGAAAGACTAATGAAGAAGGAATACAAAATTTTGCTAAAGTCAGAGGTATAACCCTTAAAAACAATAATTCTCTGGATATCTATCAACTTTGACACAATACTTAGCATGGTGATGCACAATATAGATGGATATTAAACTGTTGTTGACCAAAACAGGATCGATCGGGATTCACAAGCTACACAAATCATCACAAAGACCGAAGCGAAAGACTATAAAATAGTTTTTGACAAACGAGTAATCCAAAATGATTTATTTTCTGTACCATATAGAATGTAGTTTCTGTATTGTTATATAAATATTATAATCAACACTTTGCATTAACAATCTTTTTATTCCGATTCTATTGTACAATCACTACAACTGATCAAATTAACATTTATTGTAAATAACGAAAGTAGGATACCGAAGGGACAAGTGTACAATGTCTGTATTGCGAAGAGTTTTGAAGACTATCACTAATACATAGACAGTGAGAGAAAGAGATAATAAACGCAGTTTGATTTAAGCATAACCCTGATAAAAAAACCTTTGAGTATCATATATTATTCTTATAGAGTAAGCATTCTTTCACCAATTCAATTCAAAAGTGACAAATCTATGTTGGCCTTGGGGTATCTTTATCAGTTTAAAAGGGGTCATCATAACATCTTAAGAATGTGATTCATACCACTTGGGAAAAACACAAATCGTTTTTATTGAACTGACCATCACCGTTTAAATTTTAATTGATTTTAGAGCTACTACAAACTATTACATCATATAATTACATCATTTAGGCTATATTATATACCATGTGCTACAATATGCAGTAAATACCCATATGTAGTTTTCCATTCTAACAAACGAATACTACCAGCCACAAAAAGAGAAACAATTATCATATGCATTTCAATATTTTACAACAACAAAAATGAACAATGACTCATATAATTACATCATTTAAGCGATATCATATAGAATGTGCTACAATATCATTATGCAGCAAATACCCATATGTAGTTTTGCATTCTAACAAACAAATACTACTAACCACAAAAAGAGAAACAATTATCATATGTATTTCCACATTCTACAACAACAAAAATGAACAGTGATAATTGACAGAAACACACCCTTTACAAACAACAATTAAGACCTACATCTAATATGCATGAACTTCTTTTTGTGTTCTTCCATACAACTGTTCAAGATGATTTCGCTTAATCACATCGGACCATTTAAATCTTCACGGCAATGGTATTTGTTATCTTAAAATATGTAAATATGGGGATTATTTACCCATGACTCTTTAATTCTACAAGGGGATATTGTTTAACCAGGTGTTATTTTTATACTTAGATGTAATAACCGAGGCACATATGTCACCCAACAAATACTTTCGCTGCACAAATGACTGAAGTAAATAGTGCATCAAACATAATCCGCATAAACCACAACACACTGCATTAATTAAAGCCAACTGCACTAATTGCATAATTTTCTTTTTCCTTACGGGAAATTTAACATGGGGATTTTGGGCTATATGGGGGTCCTATACTACTACTGGGCATTATGGCTCGTGTGAAAGAGTATATGCCATGACGTTGAAAAAGTTAAAATCAACAGAGCGAGCAGTGCATCATTATGTGTTCTATACAAACTGCCATTAACCCTATTAATTTGATTTTGTTATTTATTTCTAGAGAATTGAATACAGTGTAGTGTACTGGCCATTTCATTTAAGATTATTTTAATCATTGTGTAATGCATTGCTTATAATGAATAATTTAATTTCGATTAAAGCCATGCTTGTTTTTTTAAATAAATTATCTGAGGGTTAAGGGCTGTTTTAAACTAATGCATACCGTTTCGCGTCAATAATTTTTAGCACTAAATTAGCATATTTAGTTTGAAATACAAATAGGTTATTCAGATCATCGAAAAAACTTCAACACAATGTAATTATCACAAGTGAATAAACATTGCAGAAAATCAAAAGGGTAATCAAGAATGATAAATTGGAAACATTGGGTGCACAAGACACAAAACTTTTCTTAATCTACATTAGTGTAAATAAATGTATGGCATCATATAAATGTTTATTTGTTTCAACATGCATGGTTTTCAAATAACAAATAGAAACAATGTCAAAGATATTTAACATATATGCTTTAATCACTCATTCTATCAATGCTCTTAACATAAACATATAGTCAGAGTTCAATAGTTATTTACACTAATACGTTGTCTTTTAAGTCATTGCACATTTCTCCGTACATCAATCTGTATTACGACATTTATTGGTTAATTTATCATTCAATTGTGTGCTCTTGAGTACTAATTAAGTACAATTCGGTGTTAGCTAGTAACCGTCCTAGTAAAGGATTTCTGTTATCTGATACATGTAGATCAACTGTAATACAAGCAGCCCCAGCGTAGACGCGGACCTCATAGAGGACGCCACTGTTCCCGATTATAATGGGTGGCACAATGGATTGCCTCACAACTCATACCAGCCTATGACCAATACGGCCTGGGTTCGCGCGCTGCTTTGGCAATTACAAACGGTACACTCGACTCGCCGACGCATGCAATAAAGCTTACCAGTTGCTTGCCCATGGTCGGTGATTTTCTCCATGTACTCAGGCTTTTTCCACACTAAGACTGTTTGCCATGATGCAACTGAAATATTGCTGAAAGTGGCGTTAAAAATCAGTTATCACCCAAAATGAACCGATTAGAACGACATTTTATCTGCTCTTTTCAGATGTTTTTGACATTACAGGATAAAAACAATATACCTAGGTTGTCGGTAGACATCAAGCCAATTTTCACTCGCTAGCAAAGCTAACTTTCTTTATCCCTGTTGCTGGCGCTTGTGTGATAAGTCATGAATAAAGAATGAACCGGATATTCCTTACAACAACCGGACACATTCGTAGTCATTTGTAGCAGATATTCCCTAACGGTCAACAAAGTATGTCTTTCAAAGAAAGGTAATTAAAACGTTGAATATATTTCGCTTAATTAATGTTAATTATTTCGCTGTTTCGTTTAGGTGAATGGGTTAAGGTCCTTAACGACACGTTTTGCATCGTCTGTCATACTTTGAGTTACGATGTCTGATGACCCCATTAGTATCTTCTACCTTTTCTGTCAATAGTATTTCTGTTTTATCATGTCGGTCAGTTTTATTCTGAAGAGAAACCGGAGTACTCGAAGAAAACCATCGCCCTGTCGCAAATAACTGAAAATATGCATCATATAAAGTTGCATCGAGTAGAGCCTGCTATGAGAGGGGCTCACAGCGTTAGTGGAGGTAGACATTGAATGTACTTGTAGTTGGAAATCCAGCTACCAAACGATCAGGACAACAACGACCACTTGGTCTCTGTTGACAGACATATGATGTGAAATGTTTACCTAACAGGGAGTAGTACAGGACCCCCATATAGCCCAAAATTCCCATGTTAAATTCTCCATAGGCAGGAGGAGGAAAATTATGCAATTTGTGGTGTTGGTTTTAATTAATGCAGTGTGTTGTAGTTTATGCTTGAGTGACATATGTGCATCGGTTATTACATGTAAGTAAAAATATAACACCTGGTTGAACAATATCCCTTTGTAGAATTAAAGAGTCATAGGTAAATAATCTCCGTATTTAAATATTTAAAGATAACAAATACCATTTCCGTCAAGATTTAAATGGTCCGATGTGATTACACGAAATCATGTTTAACAGTTGTATGGAAGAACACAACGTTTGTGATGCATATTAGATGCAGGATTTAATTATTGTATGCAAAGGGTGTGTTTCTGTTAATTATCACTGTTCATTTTTGTTGTTGTGAAAGAATGCAAAACTACATATGGGCATTTGCTGCATAATGATATTGTAGCACATTCTATATGATATCGCTTAAATAATGTAATTATATGAGTAATTGTTAATTTTTGTTGTTATAAATTTTTGAAATGCATATGATAATTGTTTCTCTTTGTATGGCTAGTAGTATTCGTTTGTTAGAATGCAAAGCTACATATGGGTATTTGTTGCATATTGTAGCACATTCTACATGATATCGCTTAAATGATGTGATTCATTATATGATGTAATATTTTGTAGTAAGTTTAAAATCTATTAAAATTTAAAGGGTGAAGAACGGGAACGACGTGTCATATCTTAATAATGGCAATTATATATATATTCACAGATAATGTTCTTATTTTAAGATTAAGTAATCCCTACACCTGCTCATGTTAATCTTTTATTATCCACTTGAATTTTAAGCTGGTACTTATAAAGGACCCCATTGGAATAATCTGAATGGCTTGCATGGGCTATCCGTCGTATGAACGTTCTCAGCAGTTACAATAAGTGGATTAAAGTTTCTGTTAATGATGGCAGTTTTATGTTTTACTTTTAAATTAATGAGACATTTGTAAACACTTGTGTATGATGTTGAAATTTTTAAACCTAAATATAGTTTACCTTTTGACTTTATGGTCAGTTCAATAGAGACGATTCGAATCACATTCTTAAGATGTTATGATGACCTCGTATTAAACTGATAAAGTTAATTTTCTATTTAAATCAGATCAGATCTCGAGGCCAATTTAATTGTGTTACTTTTGAACAGTTGACCGGATCAAGCCAGACTTTATAAATATATGTTTACAGATATGTTGAACATCGTTTGTATTAATCCGTTGTTGTTCCTGATTGAAAAATAGAATTCCCACAGTGTTGGGCTACGATGATTTCTAAATAGTTGTAACATTTCCATAAAATAGTTCAAGAGGATAAGTGAGAGCTTATTTTATTTGACGTATATCTGGGTATCGCTCAGGGGCCACATTATTTTGATAGATTAGAGACATATTGTAACGGCACGGGTAAGTTGATTACGATCTGCGTGCCAGGTTTAAAATCGTACATAGCTGTCGGAGAGACATCATTGTCCACACCTATATCAACTGAATTGTTCAATTTGGAAAAACAAAAGTCTTTGTAATTAGGATCTATTTACCAGTGAATTAAACGCTATTTACTAGGGAATTAAAAACAGAATATAAAGGTAAGTACATTATTTAAAGTTTAATTTCAATATTATCTTTGAATTATTAAATATAAAACAATCCCGATGTGACATTGCGATTACTAACGATTAAGAAAGAATCTTATTTTGTATGGAATATTAAAAAAAAGCTTAAGTTAGTGTTGGAGAATTGAATGTTAAAACGATAATTACTTACTACAAACAGGATAAACTATATGTTTATGTATTTTAGGCTTTATATGAATACTGAATTTATATTTGCTGCTGATTTGAAACGAAAAAATATGTAAAGTTGTATGAATAGTCTAGTTTGGGGTATATATAATGTACTGTGAATGGGAATTCATATATGCTTGCTGAAATCTGGCATTGCAATCCTCTATCATGAAAATGGAGTCTTAGTGGTTATATCATTGTTATTGTAGGTACGCCGATCTGAAGATATGAATAACACATTTGAAGAAATCTAAATCTCTCAAGGTAAGTGTAAATAGGGGCTTATACTGAATGAGGCTTTAAAAATAACAAATAATATTATGAATATATGCTTTACACATCTATATAACATGTACATCAATAGCTTTCACCCAATAATTAAAGTTTGAAGGCCAATGTAGCCATTTAGCAAAGTACTGTTTAGTTCGTCCTTAGTTCGTCCTTTTCCTTTTGTCCTGAGCACATTCTATGCTTTCCATAAATCTGTATCACTCTAATTTTCTGTAAGTCAGATTGATAAAATGTCCTTTAAATATCTTCTCCATTATAATCCTTGATTCTGTATACCGGTACACTTTGTCTCCAAAATCGTTGTGCAACAGTGAATATTTCTCCAGTCGGGTTTTCGTCGTATTGCAGAGTAAATATATTCCTCAGGTGTGGACGAATCCCACTATCGCCAATTTTGGATCTAGAGCGTAACAATGGTGAACTCCTTCACGATGGAATGCTCTCTGAACCAATGTGGGTTTAAACTCATGTCCCATGTCCGTGCGAATTCTGTTCGGTCGGCGGTCATCTTTGAAGATATCCTCAAACGCGCGAGCTATCGAATCTCCTTATTTGTCTTTTAACTTTCGTAGCCATAATCTTTTGGAGAATACATCTATGACTACCAAGAAATATGCGAATCCATCATTGTACTTTGAAAATTTAACCATATTCATAATGTCAGCCGACCATTGATCGTCAATTCCTTCTACAACAATGTGGGTCCTATTACTTTGTGTTCTTAATGGTCGTTGCATACTGTAGCGTTCTTGTCGTTGAATCCATACAATTTATCAGGCCCCGAAAAGCTAGCAGGACTGGTCGGGTCATACTATATTTTTTTAAGAGCATCTTCCCAAGACATGCTAACACGGCAACAGTTTTAACTGAAATAACTGCCAGAAATGTAAAAACTGTTATTTTAATCATTACTTTTCTTCTAAATTATCGGCATTGCTTTCATCGTCATCATCCTCATCCTCTTCATCGCTTTCACTATCAGAATCAGAGTAATGGTAATGTTCTAGATGCTCTTCCAGTTGATGTCGATATTTTTTCAAAGCCATGCGTAGAGATGTTGGTTCATCATATCCTACTTGGTTGTATAATCTTACAGTGTGCATACTTTTGGTGTGTATTTTTCCATATAGCAACTTCATTATATAACCTATTAAAGTATTATATGTATTCATGAATATGTTCCAGTCATCGGGTCGTAATTTGTCTTCAGTTTTATCCATGGCTTCCTCTTCAGTTAACCCCGTCTTCGTGTATTTTTCAATTTTTGATTGCCGTTCTTTGCCATTACCTCCTCGGGCCATTTCCACAAAAGTATTACAAATTTCATCTTCATCATGGCGAGAGCTTTCCTCGGAAGTGCTCTTTGTAATGGGTGGTTGTTCTAACTTTGGTTTTTTATTTGGTTCGATTTCTTCACTGAGAGCTTCCGGTTGTTTTCTTTTTAGTTGATTTTGCTCTGGACGCCATGTTTTGATATGTCTTTGAAAATCGTGTAAATTTTCACTTAATATTGTACAATCGTCACAAGAAATGCTGCTCCGTTGATTATTTTATCATTTATATATTTTTCACCGGTAAGGGGTATTATATTGTTATTGCTAATTCCACATCTATTTAGAATATCATGACGTTGTCTTAAATGCTCAGGAGTTTTGAGATCGATCAGTACAAACTTAAAAAGCTTTCTAGTTGCCTGTTCGAATTTTTCTAAAAAATATTGTGGTTTTCATAGATAGATCTATTTGGCTAAGGTCATTAAGCTTTGCTTATCCAAAGGATTGTTCAACAAAAATAGACAGTGACAAATTCTTTGTTGTGTTGGATCTTTACTGAAATACAAATTCTGATTGAAAACCACGACTGATAAATTTCTGTGGTGAATTCCTTCTGTAAAGCAATCGGTTATCCGGGGATCCTTTGCCGCTGTCGAAATTAAATCGTCTAACGCTATCATATTTCTAAATGAAGGATCGATATATGAATCTTTTTCTAAATCAAGTGGTACCTCCTTGTTCAAACTCAAACTTATTCCGTAATACATTGGTTGCCATCTTTTATACAAACATATTATCCTCTCGGGAACGGGTTCACATACATTCTTGACGTTTTGTAATATATTTTTGACAAGCTACGTCTTGTCACAAGATGACGGACAACGCAGGATCGTTGTGAACGGATGCCGTAAAACAAAAGCGTCTTCCCTCTTGATATTATATGGTGACTGTTCGGTATCTACACCCGTCTGCGGAGGCGGTGGTATATTCCCCTCCTGCGGCGGCGGTGGTATATTGCACTCTTGCGTCGGCCGCGGTGGTTGTATATTCCCCTCCTGTGACGGCGGCGGCGGTATAATATTCCCCTCCTGCGGCGGCGGCGGCGGATACACATGAATGCTTTGCGGATATGGATGGGTGATTCCATGTTTGTTTCTATTGTCTCAACATGACATTTTTTCTTGAAAATTGTACAAGACATTTTGAACAAGTCTTAGAATCCATCCGTATAGTTTGACGTTCAGATGATAAATGAAAAAAATGCCAAGATATGTATCTTTATGACGTGTAAAAATATGATATTAATTGTCTGATTTTTTGTTACAGGTTCATTTTGAGATGGACTACCAAAGAGGCAAGACCTGTTCGTGTCAACAATGCGGAGCTGAGTACTTCAAGCAGTCTCTTTTACATCAACATCAACGACTTCTGAACCATCATGACATTTTCACTTGTAATGAATGTCAGAAAACCGTTACCAGAAAGAACAATCTAACTAGACACGAATTGAAACATCAAGAATGGTTCTCTTTTCAATTGTAATGATTGTGGAAAATTTTTTGGAAGAAAAGATAACACCACAATCAATATGGAGGCGGAGCAAGAAGATCTGCAAGCAGTGACACAAACGAAGAACCTATGCATAAGAAAAGATCTACAGCAGAGAGTAATCCTGAGAATTATTATACTCTCAGAGTAACCAAAGAAAAACGCATTCCAAAATTTAATACAACTGCTAGATGTGAGAGACCTACCAGATATTGTCAAGATACTTCAAGTGCTTTTCCAATCTATACTGAGTAATATTACAGAATTCATGAAACCAAATGATCTCGTTTGCATATTAGTTAAGTGTCTAGAGCTAGATTTTCCCATAGCTCTTCCATTTGTCAAGTCACAATATCTTACAGCTGAACGACTCCCCAGTGAAATCGAGAGAGTATTACAGTCCTACGAAGAATTTGCTTTAGACGAAACACTTGAGATTGAATTGGTGCATGTGATTTTAGCCGATTGAGGGGTTGGACGACCTGGTAATTTTTTTGATTTGGAAAAACATTATAAAAGAAAAAAAACAGTTTAATAAGAATCCAAAATAATGATGAGCATTGTTGCGCGAGATCATTGGGTACAGCGAAGGCTCGTAGTGATGGTTATAAAAAGTGGAGTAGCATCAGACAAGGGAGAAAAATCCAAACATATTTTGCATTATCTCTTAATCAAGAGATCGGTGTGCCCTTAGCGAGTGAAGTAGAAGAAATAAAATGCTTTCAAGCAGTCATGAAAGAATACAAGATCCATGTAATTTCAAAGGATCATTTCAACTCCATTATTTATGAAGGTCCGAACGCTGGCAACGAGATTTACCTTTACTTACGCAACGGGCATTATGACGTGATAACCACAATGTCGGGATTTTTTAACAAAACGTACTTCTGTCTTCAGTGTAAAAAAGGATATGATAAGAAAGAAAAGCACAAGTGCAACAACCCTTGTAATTACTGTCTACATATTCATGAAACTGGTTTGACTAGTAGGAAGCATTGTCAAGATTGTAACCAGTATTTCAAAAGTGACATCTGCTACGGCCTTTCTAAGAAACTAAAAGAGTCAGGATAATATACCTGTAAAATGCACTATCGTTGTATTGCATGGTCACAACACATCAACAAGAAATGCACAGAAAACCTCATAGATGTGGAGAAAAATACTTTAAAATGTGCAAGGATTGTTTCGATGAACCTCACCAATGTTATATTAAACCTGTAGACCATTATTCATCCACCAGACAGTCCGACAAATCGGAGTCAGATAGTAGGCAAAGGAAAATGTCATTTAAATTTTTCGACTTCAAATGTACACAAGAGGACATGGTACAGTTTGAAGAGGGTATACAAAATCTGACGAAAATGGAATAAAATGTATGAATTGTCGAAAATGTAATTCTGGAGTATACGAACACAGGCCAAATTTATGCGTTGCCCACAAAGTATGTGAACTTTGTCTGGACAAATATATAACAGATACAAACGTTTGTGATTTCTACGGTGAAAATGAAGGAATATTTACAGGCCCAGGTACGACAGAGGACTTCTGTCAGTGGATTTTCTCTGAAGTAAACACATGTTGTACGGCGATATGTCACAATTTTAAAGCATACGATAGCTATCCTCTTTTGGAGTACCCACATCACAACGCCATTTTACCTGAGGTTATTTCGACAGGGTCGAAATTCATGTCTATTGATGTACCTCAATGCAAACTGCGAATGAAATATCAATTTTCTACCGATGTCACTGTCTGAACTCCCGAGAACGTTTTGTGAAGAGGAGATAAGCAACGGATATTTTCCGCATTTGTTTAATCGAAAGGAAAATCACAACAAATTTTTTTGATAACCTCCCTGATATTAAATTTTACAATCCTGATTATTCCATGAATCCGAAACGGAGAACAGACTTGATGAATTGGCAGTCACAACACAAAGATGACCTCTTTTATTTTATGAAAAGAACTGCTTAGATGCTACAAGTCTGACGTTTATTTACTGCTGAAATCTTGCCTGGAATTAAAAAAAAAATGTTTATCGAAATTAGAAATCGAGACGAAATAAAAGGGATCGATCCTTTTGAAAAATGTATAACGATAACTTCTGTATGTAATTTAGTCTACATGACACTTTATTTGGAATCGGAACGAATCGGTATAATCCCACCGCTTGGTTACCGACCTGAACAAAAGCAGTCTATAAAAGCATTGCATTGGCTTAGGTATATTTCCAACTGTAATGACGTCAACATTCAACACGTTTTTAATGGAGGAGAAAAACAGATAGGACCGTTTATGGTGGATTTTTATTGGGAGACAACATCGGGTGAGAAAATCGCCTACGACTTCCATGATTGTTTTTGGCATGGTTTTCCCGAAATGTTTCTCAAGAAGCACTGTTAATCATGTTAATGATACAACAATGGGTGACTTACATATGAAGACTTCGTACAAAATCCGATTTCTCCAAGATAAAGGACTTTCATATGAAAGCATATAGGAATGTCAATTTGATCAGAAATGTAAAGTTAACGAAGACATAAAATCAATGATTGGGGCATCGGAAATAGTTTTCTCCTTGGAGCCAAGAGATTCATTTTTGGCGACAGAACCGAGGCATTTACACTATTTAGTAAAGCCGACAGAGAAAGGAAAATCAAGTATTATGAGGTGACCTCTTTATATCCATTTATAAATAAAACGGGAAAAGTCCACTTAGGTCACACTGAGATAATAACGGATGCATATACAGATATACAAAATTATGAAGGCCTAATTAAGTGTAAAATTCTTCCCAAAAAAGGAACATATATTCCCGTTCTTCCTTACAAGTCAAACGGAAAATAAATTTTTGGTTTGTGTCATGCTTGCAATGAATTCAAGCAACAGATGCCTTGCAAACAATCAGATGAGCAGCGTGCGATCACTCGAACGTGGATCACCGACGAAGTGAAAAAGGCTATAGAAAAGGGATATCAATTATTACAAATTTACAAGGTATAGCACTTTCAAGAAGTATCTCAATATAAACGTATTACAAACTGAGGAGGAATGTTTACATATTACATTAATAAGTTTTTAAAGATAAAGCAAGAAGCCAGTGGATGGCCGAAATCGTGCAAAACTGACGATAACAAGAGGAAGTATATGCAAGGCTACTATAATAGAGAAGAGATATGGCTCAACATAAAGAAGAATCCGGGACTGCGATAATTAGCCAAATTAATGTTGAATAGTTTCTGTGGGAAATTTGGACAGGGAACAAACTTAACCCAGTTTTCTTTGATATGAAGACCAGTGAAAATCAGGAAATAAAAAATATTAGATTTGTAAACGAGGAAATAGTACAAATTTACAAGACATTTTGGACAAGTCTTCGAATCCATCCGTATAGTTTGACGTTCAAACGATAAATGAAAAAAATGCTAAGATATGTATCTTTATGACGTGTAAATTTATTATATTAATCGTCTGATTTGTTTTTACAGGTTCATTTTAAGATGGACTACCAAAGAGGCAAGACCTGCTCGTGTCAACAATGCGGAGCTGTGTACTTAAAGCAGGCTCTTTTAAAACACCATCAACGACTTCTGATCCATCATGGCATTTTCACCTCTAATGTATGTCAGAAAACCTTTAACAGAAATGACAATCTAACTAGACACGAATTGAAACATCAAGATGGTTCTCTTTTCAATTGTAATGATTATGGAAAATTGTTTGGAAAAAAAGATAATTTACAAAGACACGTGGAACAACATCACAATTAATATGGAGGTGGAGCAAAAAGACCTGCAAGCAGTGTCGAAAACGAAGAACCTATGCACAAGAAAAGACTTATAGCAGAGAGTAATCCTGAGAATTATCATACCCTCAGAGTAACCAAAGAACAACGCATTCCAAAATTCAATACAACTGCTTTGCATTACAAAGTCGATGTCAAAAACCTAGATGTGAGAGACATACCAGACATTGTCAAGACATTTAAAGTGTTTTTCCAATATATAATAAGCATTATTACAGAATTCATACTACCAAGTGATCTCGTTCGCAGTTCAGTTCAGTGTCCAGAGCTAGATTTTCCCATAGCTCTTCCATTTGTCAAGTCACAAGATCTTACAGCTGAACGACTCCTCACTGAAAGCGAGAGAGTATTACAGTCCTACGAAGAATTTGTTTTAGACGAAGCACTTGAGATTGGATTGGTGCATGTAAGTTAACCCGATGGAGGGGTTGAACTATCTGGTAATTTTGTTGATTTGGAAAGACATATAAAAGAAAAACGAATTTTAATAAGAATCCAAAATAATGATGATATGTGTTGCGCGAGATCATTGGTTACAGTGAAGGCTCGTATTGATGGTCATACAAGGTGGAGTAGCATCAGACAAAAAGGGAGAAAAATCCATACATATTGTGCATTATCTCTACATCAAGAGGCCGGTGTGCCCTTAGGGAAATGTGGAGTAGAAGAAATAAAACGCTTTCAAGCAGTCATGAAAGAATACCAGATCCATGTAATTCCAAAGGATCTTTTAGTTTAACATATTTTATTGATTAATTCAACATAGCATTACAATATTCAACATATATATATTACATAATCAGAAATAATCAATAGGATTGAGAAACAAGTTACAATAACTTATATTGATCCCTATCCGTAGGATCTAAAGGATCTTTTCAACTCCATTGTTCGGACGCTGGCATCAAGATTTACCTTTACTTACACGACGAACATTATGACGTGATAACCACAATGTCTGGATTTTTGAACAAAAAGTACTTCTGTCTTCAGTGTAAAAAAGGATATGATTAGAAAGAAACGTGCAGCAACCATTGTAATTGCTGTCTACATATTCATGAAGATGGTTTGACTAGTTGGAATCATTGTCAAGACTGTAACCGGTATTTCAAAAATGACATATGCTGTACCCTTCATAAGAAAAAAAAGCATCTGGAAAATCTACCTGTAAAATGCACTATCGTTGTATTGCACGCTCACAATACATCAACAAAGAAATTCACAGAAAACCATCATACATGTGGAGAAAAATACTTTTAGATTTGCAAGGATTTTTTCGATGAACATCACCAATGTTATATTAAACCTGTAGTCCATCATTCATCCACCAGACAGTCCAACAAATCGGAGTCAGATAGTAGGAAAAGGAAAATTCTTCGACTTTTACACAAGAGGACATGGTACAAGTTGAAGAGGGATATAAAAAGTCTGACAACAATGGAATAAAATGTATGAAATGCCGAAAATGTAATTGTGGAGTAAACGAACACAGGCCCAATTTATGTGTTGCCCACAAAGTATGTGAACTTTGTTTGGACAAAGATATAACAGACACAAACGTGTGTGATTTCTACGGTGAAAACGAAAGAATATGTACAGGCCCAAATACGACAGATGACTTCTGTCGGTGGCTTTTCTCTGAGGTAAACACAGGTTGTACGGCGATATGTCACAATTTTAAGGCATACGATAGCTATTATATTTTGGAATACCAACAACAAAACGTCATTTTACCTCAGGTTATTTCGACAGGGTCTAAATTCATGTCTATTGATGTACCTCAATGCAAACTGCGAATGATAGATTCTATCAATGTTCTACCGATGTCACTGTCTGAATTCCCGAGAACGTTTTGTGAAGAGGAGATAGTCGCATTTGTTTAATCGAACGGCAAATCACAACAAAGTTTTTGATTACCTCCCTGATATTAAATTTTACAATCCTAGTTCCACGAAACCGGAACGGAGAACATAATTTATGAATTGGTACTCCCAACACAAATATTACCTCTTTGATTTTAATCAAGAACTGCTTAGATACTGCAAGTCTGACGTTGATATACTGCTGAAATGTTGTTTGAAATTCAGAAAGATGTTTAAGGAAATTACAACTCGAGACGAAACAAAAGGGATCGAACCTTTTGGAAAATGTATAACGATAGCTTATGTATGTAATTTTGTCTACAAGACACTTTGTTTGGAATCTGAACGAGTCGGTATAATCCTACCGCATGGTTATCGACCGGAACAAAAGCATAATATAAAAGCAGTGCATATTTCCAAACGTAATGACGTCAATATTCTACACGCTTTTAATGGAGGACAAAAACAGATAGGACCGTTTAAGGTAGATGGTTATAGGGAGACAGCATCGGGTGAGAAAGTCGCCTACGAGTTCCATGGTTGTTTTTGGCATGATTGCCCGAAATATTTCTCAAGAAGACTTTGGACAAATTACGATTCCTCCAAGATAAAGGATTTTCATATGAAAGAATATGGGAATGTCATTTGATCAGAAATGTAAAGTTAACGAAGACTTAAAATATATGATTGTGGCATCGGAAATAGTTTTCCCCTTGGAGCCAAGAGATGCATTTTTGGCGGCAGAACCGAAGCATTTACAGTGCTTAGTAATGCCCACAGAGAAAGCAAAATCAAGTATTATGACGTGCCCTCTTTATATCCATTTATAAATAAAACGGGAAAAGTCCCCTTAGGTCACTCTAAGATAATAACGGATGCATTTAAATATATAGTAAATTATGAAGGCCTAATTAAGTGTAAAATTCTTCCCAAAAAAGGAACATATATTTCCGTTCTATAGTACACGTCAAACGGAAAAGTTATGTTTGGTTTGTGGCACGCTTGCACTGAATTCAAGCAACAGATGTCTTGCAAACATTCAGATGAGCAGTGTGCGATCACTGGAAGGTGGGTCACCGATGAAGTGACAAAAGTTATAGAAAAGGGATATCATATATTACAAATTTACAAGGTATGACACTTTCAAGAAGTTGTGCAATATGACCCTATTACAAGTCAGGAGGAGTGTTTACAGATTACGTTAATAAGTTTTCAAAGATAAAGCAAGAAGCCAGTGGATGGCCGAAATGGTGCAAAACTGATGATGACAAGAGGAAGTATATTCGAGACTGCTATAATAGAGAAGGGATATGGCTTAATGCCAATAACAAGAGAAGAACCCGGGACTGTGACAATTAGCAAAATTAATGTTGAATAGTTTCTGCGAGAAATGTGGACAGAGAACGAACTTACCCCAGAACACCTATGTATCAGACGTAACAGTTTTCTTTGAATGATGACCATTTACAATCGGGAAATCATAAAATGTTAGATTTGTAAACGAGGAAATAGTACAAATGGATTGGGTTCACAAGGAATATTGTATTGACACTTCTGGAATAACAAATGTAGTGATCGCGGCTTATGCAACAGCACAGGCAAGAGTAAAGTTCTACCAATACCTTGAACGTTTAGACAGAAAAACCTTATATGCAGATTGCAGATACGGACTCGATTATAGTTAAGGTTGCACCAATAGAATGGGAACCTGAATTAGGTGATTACCTAGGCGATTCGACAAATGATATACCAGATAACGACATAGACACTTTCGTTACTGGTGGACAAACACATTACGCGGGTGTGTTAAGGCATTTTCACGTCAGTTTGTTTCATACGAGTTGCTCCTCTTTGTAATAGTTTATGTCGTGACGTTGCATCCATGGAAACGTACTCTTCGTGGGTAAGCTGTCTGAAGGAAAAATGTGTTTCTGCAGATCTAATGCACTTATTCCTTGTTCGTTTTGTGACAATACGATTAACAAATATATCTATTGTCTATCCAGATTGTGAATATATCGTTATTTTGAATACGTCGATTGGAATATATGATTTTTTGCACTTGTCAGTGTTGCTAAACTCCACCCCTTCAATGCCCATATTTGGAAATCGCCATCGGCAAAAAGCTTGTTTGTTGACAAATTATACGAGAATGATACACGCACATGTTTACCATCAATATGATACTTATGTAGCAGAATTTCACAAAAAAAAAGAAATGTACCCATCGTCAGTTGAAGACAAATGATGCTGAGAGGTAAATCTTAGTTTTCAATTCTCCTGAAGCACAAAAAAGGGGAGACGATCGTACCGAACGTGAAGAAAGCACACAGAGAATCAAAATAAAATATGTATTATCAGAGAATAACCTCCCTTTTCAGAGTTTAAAAAAAACCTGTCAAGTGACTGGGGAGGATGACTTCAATTTCACAAACATTTAAACTTCTGAGATTGTTTTTGGTCAACATTAATTTACACATAGCAGATTTGATCAAATCAACAATGGGAAAAAACTAATCTGACACAAGTTAATTATTCTGTAAATCCAGTTTGTCTTTTTACTAACTAACACAATTCATGGTCCATACAGTTAATACACAAATGTACATAAAACCATATAACCAAAAACTGAAATGAAACTAGTATGTACATTGTAATTTGAATCCAATTTTTAATTATAGGTGGGTGATCTTGCTGTGCTACCATATCAAATTTTGATAAAAAAAAATGTATTGAGACATATTAGGAAAGATGCGTAATTGCTTGTAATATATTGTAGTTTATTTAGTTATGCCAAAACATGTTCAGTAAATTAAACCTTTACATAATTAAAAATTGCACTTATAAAATTGAATTTAAGCATTGATACCGGTATTATTTGTTTTTTCTTAGAAGACATACCTGGTTATGTATACATTGTACACAGTACACTACTGTTAATTCTACTTTATTTTTTAAATAAAACCCAATTTTAGCATGAGGAATTTATCCTGCAATTGTGTGATTTTGAGTACTAATAGAGAGGTCAAATCAACTTCAGTGTTATTTAGTCCTTGTATGTTTTGACAATATATTTTGTAGGCATATATATACAGCATATATCAGCATTTTCATTGGATTTAGTTCAGTAGCTGAGTATCATATTAACTGTCTCTGCACTGAGCTAAGTTCATTGTTATGCATTCAATCATCTTGGTGATATATTAAGGGTATGATAAATGGACATCAAGCCATGATTAAGGTAAAATACTAAACATGCTATACATGTACATATTGATCTATTGATCTATTGATGAAGCAGATTAATCTTCATAACCCATTTTCTTATTATAAAGTAAAAAAAAAATGTGCTTGAAATATTTGAAAATTTGTATAATGTTTGAAAAATTTGAAATTAAGAAAGATTACTGATTTTTAGCTGAACTGGCCCAAAAAGGGTAAATGATGTATTATTATGACTGTGTCTGTCATCTGTTTTCCATATTTTTCTATCCTTTTTCTCAGAAATTGTCAAATCATATGGAAAAATTATATACAAATGTAGCGGATATGCTATGGTACTTGGATAGTTTGTAAAATATCTGATTGTTGCAAAACTGTATCTAATTTTTTCACATTATTATGTTTCTTTAGGTAGCGTGATTGTCCAAATTTAGTATTTACTGTAATATTGCTAATTTCGCAAGGTTCCTTGAGGTTACCTGGTTTGCTGCAAATGTTGAGCATATTACATTTTTTTAAATATATTTTTTTCTCTTTTGCTGTAGAATTGATACATATTTTTCATCTCTAATTGCTGGTGTCTAAAGCTATTCATAGTTTATTTTGTTGGTTCAAAAGCCCATGGAGATTGATACGTAAAACTTTTATGTTATTTTGTTTATATGTCACAAGCAGAACGGGAATACAAATTATCTTGCAACTATTTAATGGGGGAAAAAATTGGTGTAAAGCTACATGTACCACTGTATTTAATTGCCCCTTTCTTCAAGCTTATTTAACCTATCATACACACATAAAGAAAACAAGATTAAATAGTACATAGCATTGAACCATATATATGTAGATATATAGATACTAAAAATGTATCAGTAGACTCAGTGCCAACTTGTGCATGGGCACGCTGAGCAGTTGCCCGTGGGGTGCACGAGCATAGAGGCCCCATGCTAATCTGTGTATGCTGTGTGCAGCATGTTTTTTAATGTTCAAACACTGATTTTTTTGGAAGTACTTATACAATAGCTATATATTTAATTTAATCGACATTTACATTTTTATTCCAGTGAGTGCTTGTATAGGTAGCCGTTTCAGTGTACCGATTTTCCCGGGGTCCTATAATGATGTTAAGATGGCCCTGAGTAAACTTTCTCCAGATTCACAAAACAAGGTAACCCAAGATTCTTTTTTTATTTAATTAAACAGATTCAATAAAGTTAAATATTCCATCAGTTTCATCTGGTTCAAGTTCTAGATATACAAAATTTAGAGGAATAAAAAATAGATTTGAGGGTTACAAGTGTTATCTGTTTTTTTTTCCACTTCATCTGTCGGCCATTATAAAAAAGTAACATTTTATTTTGTAAAAAAGAGATGTGCAAGGAACAAAAGAAACAAATCTATCATTTCACCATGTACACTCAGATATTCTCTATGTTTTCAAATATATCAATTTGTTTCCATTTTTATCAAAAGTATTTCAACTCAAAATATAATTTATAACAACTTTTTTTTAACCGAGTTGTCAAATATGAACATCTACTGATATACCCAATGCATGCAAAGACATAATTGTGTTATATCTCTGATACATGAATAAGTAATACATGGATAATCACTATTTTGTATACATACATGAATCCCAGGACCAGGACAGGTACAAGATTGTGTGATACTGATGCTTATTCACCATTTTACAATTAATTTATAAACAATCACTTCCCAAAAACATGTTTTATATACATGTATATGGAATAACCAATTGATTAATTATCGAATCGACGACAAATGTAGTTTACTTTAATTAAATAAAGCAACAAAATATATTGTTTTCATATTTGCAGCCGATAGAGTTAACAAATAGTGTTACCTCCTTTTATCGGTTTACCGGATCGCTTGGGTGTTTTATTGTTTTCGAGATTGATTAAATAATTGAGTACGTACACTTCGACGTGAAAGTTCTAGAATATACGTGTCAATAAATTCACAGTTAAAAACATATTCAAAAGAGCAGATAATAAAGATATATGATTTTCCTACGAGATCAATGAAAAACTTGACAGAAGACGACGATTTACAATTCTACACCATCGACCAACTTGATTCGTCAATTTTCCGCGTTTTATCTGGCCTTATTCTCCATTGTTGGCTGTATAGTAGCTCTCGTAGCACTTTTCTTAAACAAAAACAAATAATCTTTCAGAAAATATCCAGTTTTTAATTCAACTTTTACTCTAAATTCTATAACTTTTCGAAATTAGTTAAGGCACTGATTATTGTCACGTGACCACCATTTTATCAACAAAAATCCACGTTGACTCGCACAAAGTTCACACATTTTCACTTTCTAGCATCTATAAATAACTAGTTGCAATATGCATCAACTATTATTATGTTTTATTCATTAATTTGTACTACATACATGACCCCCCTTTTGTATTGCATGTAATCTTAGAAACAGCCTTAACACACCTGCGTACGCTTATAAACTAAGAAAGCCTAACGAAGAAGGACTACAAACGTTTGCTAAAGTCAGAGGCACAACCCTTAACCACAAGAATTCTCTGGATATCAACTATGTCACTATACTTAGCATGGTGATGCACAATAGAGATGGATATTAAACTATTGTTGACCAAAACATGATCGCTCGGAATTCACAAACTAAAAAAATTATCACAAAGACCGAAGCAAAAGACTATAAAATAGTTTTTAACAAAAGAGTAATCCAAAATGACTTATTTTCTGTACCATATAGAATGTAGTTTATGTATTTTTATATATATAAATATTATATTCAACACTTTGCATTAACAATCTTTTTATTCCGACTAGTGTACAATCATTACAACTGATCAAATTGACATTTATTGTTAATAACGAAAGTAGGATAACGAAGGGACAAGAGTACAATGTCTTTATTGCGAAGAGTTTGAAGACTATCACTAATATATAGACAGTGAGATAAAGAGATAATAAACACAGTTTGACTTCAACATAGCACTTTTAAGAAAAACCATTGAGTATCATGGGTTGTTCTTATAGAGTAATCATTCTTTCACCAATTAAATTCGAAAGTGAAAAACTTAAGCTGACCTTGGGGTATCTTTATCAGTTTAATATGGGGTCATCATAACATCTTAAGAATGTGATGCATACCACATTTGTATACACTAATCGTAAACACATAGTTTAATGTGTCTTTAATGACATATTTAGTTATACACAACTCATAGCAACCTCATAAGATTAATAACAACATACACATACTAGGGTTAATGGATGTTTGTAACGAACACATAATATATGAATCGTTGCATGCATTGTTGAGTTTTGGACTTTCTCAGAACAAAAGGAAAACATTAATATGATATTGTATGAGTGATCAAATAAAGTGAAGAAAACACGTTTATTTTTAAAATAAAAATTGTACATGATAAGAAATCTATTAACACATAGTTTAATTTGTCTTTAATGACATATTTAGTTATACACAACTCATAGCAACCTCATCAAATTAATAACAACATAAAAATAATAGGGTTAATGGCTGTTTGTAACGAACACATAATATATCAATCGCTGCATGCATTGTTGAGTTTTGGACTTTCTGAGAACAAAAAGAAAACATGAATATGATATTGTATGAGTGATCAAATAAAGTGAAGAAAACACGTTTATTTTTAAAATAAAAATTGTACATTATAAGAAATTCATTAACAAATATTTTAATTGGTTGTTAATGACATCTTTAGTTACACACTACTCATGTCAATCTCAAGAAATTAATAACAAAATAAAAATAATAGGGTTATTGGCTGCTTACCAAAAACAGATAATATTGATCTTTAACTTTTTCAAAGGGTAAGGTAAACATAAGTTTTTATTGTATATGACATCAAAATAAGCATTATACATCATTAGATATCCATTAATGCATATCTTAGTTGATTCTTCATGCACTACTTAGTTATGCACAACGTATACCATTCTTTGGAATTCAACGAAAATATAAAATGAATAGGGTTAATGGCTGTTTGAAACGAACACATACTATATCAATCATTGATTGCACTGTTGAATTGGGACTTTCGTAGGATAAACCAAGAACGCATGAAGCCTGTGTAAGAATGATGATGTTAGAGATGATACAGGTTTTTCGTTTGCATTTCTTTTCCAGTCTATTATTATGTGTGCTCATTTTCTCTAGTTTTTTAAACAGACCAACAATCATTTCACATTAAATTCCTATCGAAAAGAAATAACGACATTCCTGAAAAATCCAAGCAATATCTTATCATTCTGATCAAACAATATTCCTAAATATACATTTACTTGAATTGAATATAGAAAGCTATTTTTTAATGTTAGCACTCATGCATGATGAATACAAACTGGACGACACTGCTTTACACAACATGTGTCGCAACCTTCCGCCTGGACAAAAATATAGTCCATATATAGAGTAAATTGTAAGAGGACGAGTAACTTAAATATCAGAAAGAGCATGCATGCAACATTCATATATTATAAATCCCAGTTAAAATCGGGTACTTATATGCACGTTTGCTCATCTATCAGTATTTCTTTGTTGCAACGCGGATTTTGCGGATGGATATTTCAATATCTAGAAATTGATATTGTGTTTACTATGTAAGATACTTTGATTTTCGCATTGCGTCTGAAAATTTACATTTGAACAACATAAATTGCGTGTTGATATTTCAGCAAGTGTGCAAAAATTGTACCTTTCTATTTTTGTCCTGTTCTGAAATGTGTGTTTTCTGTTTTTAATTTTAGAATACATTTTAGAACATAGTCTATTTATATCCTACGCTGCTGGGGGTTACAATTCAACTGGTTTGTCAGTGCCGTTTGTTCTCGACCATCGTAGTTTTGCTCAGATTGGGAACCAGTGCTTTAGACAACATGTGTTCTAATGCTTGACGTACTATCTAATGAAAAGTCTAGAAATTCCCGAAGAGGTTTTGACCTGTTAACCTTAACTCACTGCTGACGTATTTATGTCAACAATGCATGCTGTCAAAGTATGTTCCACCTAAAAATAAGCATGAAATGAAAGTATCGATGTAGGGCAATCGCCAAGCAAACTTTGACACAAATAATAAAAAAAACTGTATAACACTCCAGTAGGCGTCCGTAAATGGATGAGGGAATTCCGCGAATTGAATGTTGATGTTGGCTTCGAAACAAAAATGATGAAAATGGAAAGGACACGGATGTTGTCTTCGGAAGGCTATATATATATACATAATTTGATAACAGTTCATCGTCAAATCTATTATTAAGTGTTGTAATTTTTTTTCAAGAGTCACATTCCCCTTCCACGAAAAAGACCCCATATAGAAAATTATTTCCCTTTTTCAAAGTATAAAATTAAACCCACAAATGGTTCTGAATGCACTATATTTCACTTTGACTGTCACATTGATTTGCTTGCCCCTTCAAAACAGATGAGGTGTCTGGTAAACAGTAGATGGGAAATAAAATAATAATGTAACAGAATGTAAAACTGGGTTGTTGCATGTTATTGTAGTAGCTCCTACACCAACTGTTCTTTCCATTTTTGGCACTATTCAATAATTATATTAGAAGTTCCCTCTCCCCCCTCCCCCGCCTAATGCTTCTTTAATATCATATAACACTGAATTATGCTTGTAACTTTTAAAACTACAAGCAATTGTTTGCTTGTGGTTAAAAAGTTAATCCCATTAGATTCTTTGATAAAGGAACATCTACATTATGTTTTATTTTGTGGGAATGAGCTTTGTAAAGGAGTTGTAAACGATAATTCAGTCGAGGTATGTTTCCTGTTAATAGCAAACTTACCAAGGTCTTTCACTCTTGGCCATGCTGACAAAATTTTCACTATTATATATATACAAATGTATATACAAGAAAATGCAAGATATTATGGAACATTGGATAAAAAGTTGTTTTATGTGAATAACATATTGGTGTCTCTGGAGTTTACTCTCAATTTACTTTGTCAGAGTTTGACATCTTTATTTAGAAGTATACTGATATTTTGCGATTGTGCATAGCATAAAAACAATCTACATGCAAGCAGTTCGATCGTTTAACATCACCTTTGGTGCTTTTATTTTTTCTTTTGCCCATGGAGTTGGATTGTCTGTTTTTCTTCGATTTATGGATTATGATTATCACGTTGGTAATTCCAAACTCTTCTTGACAAAAGCTTGCAAAATATCAACTGCATATTAAAGATAGGGAAAACGACATTCATTCTTTACCATCTGACGATGGAATGTTCTGTTAATTTGGGACTTAATCAACGTCAAAAGGAAACAAAAACTAATGTAGTTTATTACCTAATTGTAAAGTTTTACATGTTTTATATATTATTTCTTTTTTTACTTTCAACTTTTTTTTCGGCTTTTTGAGTTTCTAGTGTTATATTGCCTGGTAATCTATTGGCTTGTATTCTATTGCCCGTTGTTTACATTTCCTGGCACTTTTGACCTTTGCTGTGATTATTCAGAACAATTTCATTAATATGCATTGCCAATCTGAAATCTAGAATAGTTCACACAGGATTACAGCGTATGCAAGCGTCGTAATGTAAAACGATATAACGCTTTGAATGCGACGATTTGTGCATAATCGCAACTTCGTGTGCGGAAGAATTCATGCCGTTATGGCTCTTTCAGCTCTTTAATAAAAACAAATGTATATAATCAAAACAATATATCTATTAAATTCTCAGGAATCTAATAAATAATGAAAAGGGTTAATGGCTGTTTGTGACAAACACATAATGAGTGACACACTGCACGAACAGTTGACTTTGACTCTCTCAAAGCAAAAAGAAATTGTAAACCTTATCCTATATTTGTTTTCAAATATAGTGAAGAAAACCTGCTTATTATCAAAATAAAATGATACATTGCCAAACATTCAAAAACAAATATTGTAAATGATTGTTAATTAAACGTTTAGTTCTAAATAATGTATTACATTCTCAAAAATGTAATAACAAAATATTATTAATAGGGTTAATGGCTGGTTGTAACACACACATAATATATCAGTCGTTGCATGCATTGTTGAGTTTTGGACTTTCTCAGAACAAAAAGAAAACTTGAATATGATATTATATGAGTGATCAAATAAAGTGAAGAAAACGCGTTTATTTTTAAAATAACAATTGTACATTATAAGAAATCCATTAACACATAGTTTAATTTGTCTTTAATGACATATTTAGTTATACACAACTCATAGCAACCTCATAAAATTAATAACAACATAAAAATAATAGGGTTAATGGCTGTTTGTAACGAACACATACTATATCAATCGCTGCATGTATTGCTGAGTTTTGGACTTTCTCAGAACAAAAAGAAAACATGAATATGATATTGTATGAGTGATCAAATAAAGTGAAGAAAACAAGTTTATTTTTAAAATAAAAATTGTACATTATAAGAAATCCATTAATGCATAGTTTAATTTGTCTTTAATGGCATATTTAGTTATACACAACTCATAGCAATCTCATAAAATTAATAACAACATTAAAATAATAGGGTTAATGGCTGTTTGCAACGAACACATAATATACCAATCGCTGCATGCATTGTTGAGTTTTGGACTTTTTCAAAATAAAAAGAAAAACAGAAAGGTGATATTATGTTTGTGATCAAATATGGTGAAGAACACCTGGTTGTTATCAAATTAAAAATGATACATTATCAACAATTCATTAACAAGTATTGTAATTGATAGTTAGTAAAACGCTTAGTTCTAAATAATGCATTACATTCTCAAAAATATAATAACAAAATATTATAAATAGGGTTAAAGGCTGTTTGCAACGAACACATAATATATCATTCACTGCATGCATTGTTGAGTTTTGGACTTTCTCACAATAAAAAGAAGAAATAAAGGTGAACTAGTGTTTGTGATCAAATATGGTGAAGAAAACCTGTTTGTTATCGGAAAAAAAAATTGAAACATTAGCAAAAATTCATTAACAAATATTGTAATTGATTGTTAATAACACGTTTAGTTCTAAATAATGTATTACATTCTCAAAAATGTAATAGCAAAATAGTATTAATAGGGTTAATGGCTGTTTGTGACGAACACATAATATATCAATCGCTGCATGCATTGTTGAGTTTTATATTTTCTCAGAACTAAAAGAAAACATGAATATAATATTGTATGAGTGATCAAATAAAGTAAAGAAAACACGTTTATTATTAAAAGAAACATTGTACATTATTAGAAATCCATTAACAAATATTTTAATTGGTTGTTAATGACATCTTTAGTTATACACTACTCATAGCAATCCCAAGACGTTAATAACAAAATAAAAATAATAGGGTTATTGGCTTCTTACCAAAAACACATAATATTGATCTTTGACTTTTTCAAAGGGAAAGGTAAGCATAAGTTTATATTGTATATGTGATCAAAATAAGCATTATGCATCATTAGATATCCATTAATGCATATCTTAGTTGACTGTTAATGAACTACTCAGTTATACACAACGTATAACATTCTTAAGAATTCAACGAAAATATAAAATGAATAGGGTTAATGGCGTTTGATACGAACACATACTATATCAATCATTGATTGCACAGTTGACTTGGGACGTTCGTAGAATAAAAAAAGAACACATGAAGTCTGTGTAAGAATGATGATGTTAGAGATGATACAGGTTTTTCGTTTGCATTTCTTATCCAGTATATAATCATGTGTGCCCATTTTCTCCAGTTTTTTAAACAGACCAATAATCATTTCACATTAAATTCCAATCGAAAAGAAATAACGACATTCCAAAAGTATCCAAGCAATATCTTATCATTCTTATCAAACAATATTCCTCAATATACATTTACTTGAATTGAACTTCATTACCAGGATTTTGATATATACAGGAAATGAAAGTCTTCCGGAGCACATGTGTTCATCACATGTTTTAAGCGCGGTTGGTGTTACCTGATATTGGTTTGTGTGTATATCTTGTAGATCATTGCTTGTCCTTTTGTATTTTTGAACGATCGAACATAGTAAGATATCGTTTAATTTTAGCGCTCATGCATGAGGAATACAAACCACAAGACACTGCTTTACACAACATGTATCGCAACTTTCCGCCCGGACAAAAATATAGTCCATATATAGAGTCAATTATAAGAGGACGAGTAACTTAAATATCAGAAAGAGCATGCATGCAACATTCATATATTATAAATCCGCCTTAAAGTCGGGTACTTATATGCACGTTTGCTCATCTATCAGTATTTCTTTGTTGCAACGCGGAATTTGCGGATGGATATTTCAATATCTAGAAATTGATATTGTGTTTACTATGTAAGAGACTTTGATTTTCGTATTGCGTCTGAAAATTGACATTTGAACAACAGAAATTGCGTGTTGATATTTCGGCAAGTGTACAAACATTATACATTTCTCTTTTTGTCCTGTTCCGAAATGTGTGTTTTCTCTTTTTAATTTTAGAATAAATTTTAGGACATAGTCTATTTATATCCTACGCTGCTGGGGGTTACAATTCAACTGGTTTGTCAGTATCGTTAGTTCTCGACCATCGTAGTTTTGCTCAGATTGGGAACCAGTGCTTTAGACAACACGTGTTCTAATGCTTGACGTACTATCTAATGAAAAGTCTAGAAAATCCCGAAGAGGTTTTGACCTGTTAACCTTATCTCACTGCAGACGTATTTATGTCAAAAATACATGCTTTCAAAGTATGTTCTACCTAAAAATAAGCATGAAATGAAAGTATCGATGTAGAGCAACCGGAAAGCAAACTTTGACACAAATAATAAAAAAAAAATCTGTATAATACTCCAGTTGGTGTCCGTAAATGGATGAGGAATTCCGGGAATTAAATGTTGATGTTGGCTTCGAAACAAAAATGATGAAAATGGAAAGGACACGGATGTTGTCTTCGGAAGGCTATATATATATGTGCATAATTGGATAACAGNGAAGGCTATATATATATATATATGCATAATTGGATAACAGTGCATCTTCAAATCTATTAATAAGTGTTGTAATTTGTTTTCAAGAGTCACATTCTCCTTCCACGAAACAGACCCCATATAGAAAAATATTTCCCTTTATATCCTTTGATAAATATAACGAGAAAAGTCCCATTAGGTCACCCTGAGATAATAACGCATGCATTTACAGATATAGAAAATTATGAAGGCCTAATTAAGTGTAAAATTCTTCCCAAAAAGGAACATATATTCCCGTTCTACCTTACAAGTCAAACGGAAAACATATTTTTGGTTTGTGCACTCTTGCACTGAATTCAAGCAACATATGCCTTCCAAACATTCAAATAAGCAGCGTGCGATCACTGGAACGTGGGTCACCGACGAAGTGACAAAAGCTATAGAAAAGGGATATCATATTTTACAAATCTACAAAGGTATGGCACTTTCAAGAAGTTGCACAATATGACCCTATTACAAAGTCAGGAGGAATGTTTACTGATTACATTAATAAGTTTTTAAATATAATGGAAGAAGCCAGCGGATGGCCGAAATGGTGCAAAACTGATGATAACAAGAGGAAGTATATTCAAGACTACTATAATAAAGAAGGGATATGGCTAAATGCCAACAACCAACAGGAGAACCCGGGACTGCGACAATTAGCCAGATTAATGTTGAATAGTTTCTGGGAGAAATTTGGACAGAGAACGAACTTACCCCAGAAAACCTATGTATCAAACGTAACAGTTTTCTTTGATATGATGACCATTTACAATCAGGAAATCAAAAATGTTAGATTTGTAAACGAGGAAATTGCACAAATGGATTGGGTTCACAAGGAATATTTTATTGACACTTCTGGAATAACAAATGTAGTGACCGCGGCTTATGCAAAGCACAGGCAAGAGTACAGCTCTACCAATACAATGAACGCTTAGACAGACGAAACTTATATGCATATATTTACGGTCTCACCAGGAGAATGGAAACCTAAATTAGGTGATTATCTAGGCGATTTGACAAATGATATTCCAGATTACGACATATACACTTTCGTTACTGGTGGACAAACAAACCATGCTTAAAAACTAAGAAAGACTAATGAAGAAGGAATACAAACTTTTGCTAAAGTCAGAAGCAATAGACTATAAAATAGTTTTTAACAAACAAGTAATCCAAAATGACTTATTTTCTGTACCATATGAAATGTAGTTTATGTATTGTTATATATATATATAAATATTCTAATCAACACTTTGCATTAACAATCTTTTCATTCCGACTCTATTGTACAATCATTACAACTGATCAAATTAACATTTATTGTAAATAACGAAAGTAGGATTCCGAAGGGACAAGTGTACAGTGTCTGTATTGCGAAGAGTTTGAAGACTATCACTAATCCATAGACAGTGAGAGAAAGAGATAATAAACGCAGTTTGATTTAAGCATAACCCTTTTAAGAAAACCTTTCAGTATCATATATTGTTCTAATAGAGTAAGCATTCTTTCACCAATTCAATTCAAAAGTGACAAATTTAAGTTGGCCTTGGGGTACCTTTATCAGTTTAAAACGGGGTCATTATAACATCTTAAGGATGTGATTCTTGCCACGTTTGTATACACTAATTGTCTTTATTGAACTGATCATCACCGTTTAAATTTTAATCGATTTTAAAGCTACTACAAACTATTACATCACATAATTACATCATTTAAGCTATATTATATAGCATGTGCTACAATATGCAGCAAATACCAATATGTAGTTCTGCATTCTAACAAACGAATACTACTGGCCACAAAAAGAGGAACAATTATCATATGCATTTGCACATTTTACAACAACAAAAATGAACAATGACTCATATAATTACATCATTTAAGCGATATAATATAGCATGTGCTACACAATGATTATGCAACAAATGCCCATATGTAGCTTTGCATTCTAACAAACAAATACTACTAGCCACAAAAAGAGAAACAAATATCATATGCATTTCCACATTTTACAACAACAGAAATGAACAGTGATAATTAACAGACACATACCCTTTACAAACAACAAATAAGACCTGCATTAATATGCATCAACTTCTTTGTGTTCTTCCTTACAACTGTTCAACACGATTTCGCTTAATCACATCGGACCATTTAAATCTTGACGGCAATGGTATTTGTTATCTTAAAATATGTAAATATGGATATTATTTACCCATGACTCTTTAATTCTACAACGGGATATTGTTTAACCAGGTGTTATTTTTATACTTACATGTAATAACTGATGCACATATGTCACCTAAAAAATAATTTGGCTACACAAATGACTGAAGTAAATAATGCATCAACAATAATCCATATAAACCACAGCACACTGCATTAATTAAAACCAACTGCAATAATTGCATAATTTTCCTCCTCCGTATGGGGAATTTAACATGGGGATTTTGGGATATATGAGGGTCCTGTACTGCTTCAGGGCATTATGGCTCGTGTGAAAGAGTACATGTCATGATAAAACACGAACATCACAATAAAACATATTGCTTAACTTTCTAATGACGTTGAGAAAGTCAAAAATCAACAGATCGAGCTGTGCATCACAAATTATGTGTTCTATGCAAACAACCATTAACCCTATTAATTTGATTTTCTTATTTCCTTCTTGAGAATTGAATACAGTGTTGTGAACTGGACATTTCATTTAAGACTACTTTAATCATTGTGCAATGCATTTCTTATCATGGATAATTTAATTTGACTAAAGCCATATTTGTTTTTTTAAATTAATTATCTGAGGATTAAAGTTTGTTGTAAGCCAATGCATACCGTTTAGCGTCAATAATTTTTAGCACTAAATTGTGCTTAGAATATTGAGTTTGGAATACAAATAGGTTATTCATATCATCGAAAAAACTTCAACACAATGTAATTATTACAAGTGAATAAACATCGACGAAAATCAAAAGGGCAATCAAGAATGATAAACTTTCAACATTGGGTACACAAGACACAAAACTTGTCTTAAACTGCATTAGCGTAAATACATGTTAGTTATCATATAAAACTATATTTGTTTCAACATGCATGATTTTCAAATAACAAATAGCAACAATGTCAAAGATATTTAACATATATGCTTTAATCATTCATTCTATCAATGCTCTTAACATACACATATAGTCAGAGTTCAATAGTTATTTACACTAATACGGTTGTCTTTTAAGTCGTTGTACATTTCTCCGTAAATTAATATGCATTACGACATTTATAGGTTAATGCATCATTCAATTGCGTGCTCTTGAGTACTAATTAAGTACAATCAGTGTTAACTAGTAACCATCCTAATAAAGGACTTCTGTTATCTGATTCATGTAGATCAACTGTAATAGAAGCAGCACCAGAGTAGACGCGGACCTCATAGAGGACGCCATTGTTTCGGATTAGAATGGGTGGCACAGTGGATTACCATACAACTCATACCAGCCTATCACCAATACGGCGTGGGTTCGCTTCCGGCTTTGATAATTACTTACAGGTGCACTCGACTCGCAGACGCAAGCAACTAAGACTAAGACTGGTTGCCATGATTTAACTGAAATATTGCTGAAAATGGCGTTAAACACCAGAAATCACCCAAAATGAACCGATTAGAACGACACTTTTTCTGCTCTTTCAGACCATTATCCGTTGTTTTAGACATTACAGAATAAAAACAATATACCTAGGTTCTCGGTAAATATAAAGCCAATTTTTACTCGCTAGCAAAGCTAACCTTGTTTCTTAATGAACCAGATATTGCTTACGACAATCGGGACACATTTGTAGTCATTTGTAACACATATTCCCTAACGGTCACCAAAATATGTCTTTCTAAGAGAGGAAATTAAAACGGTGACTATATTTCATTTAAATAATGTTAATTATTTCGCTGTTTCGTTTTGGTGAATGGATTAAGGTCTTTAACGACACTTTTTGCATTGTCTGTCCTACTTTGATTTACGACATCTGATGACCCCATTAGTATCTTCAACCTTTTCTTTCAATAGTATTTGTGTTATATCATGTACGTCAGTTTTTTAGTTAGGAGAAACCAGAGTACACGAGGAAAACCATCGTCCTGTCGCCAATAACTGAAAATATGTATCATATAAAGTTGCATCGAGTACACCTTGCAATGAGAGCGATTCGGGCTCATAGCGTTAGAGGTGATATACACTGTTTGCACTTGCAGTTGGAAATCCATCTGCCAAGCGATCAGGACAACAACTACCCCTTTGTCCCTATTGACGGACATATAGTGCGAAATGTATACCCAACAGGAAGTAGTACATGACCCCCATATAGCCCAAAATCCCCATGTTAAATTCCCCATAGGGAGGAGGAAAAAAATTATGGAATTAGTGCAATTGGTTTTGATTAATGCAGTGCGTTGTTGTTTATGCTAATCATTGTTGATGCATTATTTACTTCAGTCATTTGTGTAGCGAATTATTTTTTGGGTGACATATGTGCGTCGGTTATTACATGTAAGTATAATAGTATAACGGTCAATTCCAAAAAGTCGCTTATGTAATGAGTTTAATGTACCCACCGAACACACGCCTGAAACTTTTTGTATGATATTGTCAATGTTTCTACTTTTATTCTAATTGGGTCGTCACCAATTCTTACCGCCCGATTTTTTTTAAATATACATTTGTTTACCGTAGGGCTATCTTCACGAAAAATAAAGTCTTACTTACAAGATCGTTAAATTGTAATGTTGACTTTATCATTAGGTAAAAACACATTTTTATGAATGTTTGAAGACAATAGATTGTCTTTAAAATACAAAAATATTCATTTTTATCTATTTTAATCATGTAATAACGTTATATAATAAGGAGGTGTTTTTCATATAAATTGTGACATGTAACTAACCAATATAACAATACTGTATGAGATGATTTTTTATTTATTTATTTTCTGAATACTTTTAAATACAATTCATCAATTTTACCCATTTGAATGTGAAGGTGTTCGATCAAACAGACACAGTTAAGGAAAAATCATATAGAATGTCTGTGCGAAAAAGTTGTAAATTTCCGGAAACATACATTAACCGTTCGCGTACCGTATTTAGCGTTCTCGTCCTATTAAGTGACACGAACTTGCTAATTACATATGCTTTAAAAATTGCTTTTGTGTTTGGGTGTTCTTGAGTTGTCTAAGAGTTGATATCAAGTCATTATTTCAGTATTTCTCAACAATAAGTTGTTATACTTCGGTTATTAATTTAATCGATATTATAATAAGAAAACCGTACTGGTGATGGTGTGATTTTATTCCGAAAAAATTGCCACAGTTGTGTAGTCCTGTTAAATTTGGTCCATCGTGCAAAAAGAAAGATAAGCAGTCTTTAAAATGGCAAAATTGTGTTATTTGTCAAGAACCAGGTACAAATGAAGATTTAATCAATATGCCAGGGCAAACATTCGTTTTTAAGGGCAATGGAGATCCGGAAAGATGATGTTTATTCAAAAGTGTTAAAAGAATTAACTTCTTTGTCTGATATCAAATTTGAGTCTACGGTTGTCAAATATCATAAACCACTCTACAGAGCTTATACAAGCAAACAAAACCTCAAACCTGTTCTGCAAAATGAAGTTTTAGATGATTGTTATCGAGGAAGTTCCTCTTTGACTATCTCTGTAATCAAAACTGTACCGTCTGAACCAAGCATTTTTAGAAGGTCAGACTGGATGATCAAAAGGACAAGTAAGAAAAAAATGTTACTGTGACTTGAATAAATTTCATATTCAAATTGTCAACCAGTAAAGACTAGCATGGTTCGTCTTCCTCCTTGTGAATCCTCGTTTTTGAAGCATGTTCTGGTGTCAATATTGCAAAGAAAGATATAGATGACCGCTGATGATCAGCCTAAGCCAGTCATAGGTTCACCATTATCCTATGCATGGCAGTAAGAACAATTAGGACTTGAACCTATCCTATTTGCATGGCACATGTCGTCCGACTTCCGTCATGCTTCTTGTTCATGCACGACGTACGAAGACTGTTGAGGACGATGACAGTTAGAATGTTTGTAGCGGTACAACAGTCAGTTTCTGAAAGTATCATATACTTCAGTCTTCATTGATGATATTGTAATTGTCTATGATATAAAATCAATTATTCAATAAATTGACCAGTCATATCGATTAATCCATTATAATTATCAACCAATCATATCAGTGAACACTCCAATCCGAACAATATATTATTGAGGCATAATTTACTTACAGTTATGGACTGCCATCAAACGTCATTTAACGACAAGACTAGGTTTTTTGGTATAAGAAATAAACAGAATAACAGTATCTTTATGACGTAACTGATCTAACATTATCATACTTTTATGTTCTGTAAATGGAATTCCCATTTCGGTCCCACTAAAACATTGTCATTCGATATGTAATCTATTACATGTAGAGTTGATAGGCTTGCATAATACACATAGCTGAATATGTGCTACACTCACGTTGTATAGACCACTCGGGGTCGAGCTTTGAAAACAAAAATCTGGTTAAAATGTATTTTGGATTTCGGTTTTTCCGGGAGGGTATTTTTTTATATGTTAATCAAATAAAGCAAATCGACATTTGATGTCGAAAATACGTCATTTTTACGTCATAAATAATATTGAAATATGCAAAATAAAACAACAACAAACAAAAAAACACCTTAAATTGTGTACATCGTAATTTATTTATGCGATTAATGAATTACAAGCATAAATGTATTTAATGGACAAAAGTAATGTGCAAGTTAATCGTATTGACAATATTTTTGACTCGCAGACAATAGTGATTCTTGACCTTAATTTGCATAAAATCGGGCGATAAAATTTCGTGACGACCCACGTAATTTTAAAGCCCAGTATATCTGCTATTATAATATATATGCATAGATGCGTGTTTGGAGGGTATATTAAAATGAAAATTTTGAAGGTCTGACTAATACACGATGCTGGAGACCCAAATCGGACGTTCTCTGGGCTGCGTCCATATTATGTGATCTCTCCGCTGTTTCAACTTTGTGCAGTTTACGGTCATTTTTGTGTGTTTTAGATTTACAAAAAAATGCATGAACTCCAGTCTGACCTAAACACACTTGGATCAGACTGTACAGTTTTAATTATAGAGCTAGTCAAAGAGGAACTTCCTCGATAACTATCATCTAAAACTTCATCTTGTAGAAAAGGTTTGAGGTTTGATGTTTTGTTTGCTTGTGTAAGCTCTGTAGCATGGTTTATGATATTTGACAACAGTAGGGTCCAATTTTATATCATACATAGAAGTTAATTCTTCAAACACTTTTGAATAAGCATCATCTTTCCGGGTCTCCATTGCCCTTGGCTCTGCATGTTTATTAAATCTTCATTTGTACCTGGTTCTTGACAAATAACACAATTTTGCCATTTTAAAGGCTGACTAGCTTTCTTTTTGATCGACGGCCCAAATTTAATAGAACTACACAACTGTGGCAACTGTGGAATAAAATCACACCATCACCAGTACGGTTTTCTTATTATAATATCGATTAATTTAATAACCAAAGTATAGCAACTTATTGTTTAGAAATACTGAAATAATGACTTGATATCAACTCTTAGACAATTCAAGAACACCAAAACACAAAAAAAAAAAATTATTCAGCAATTTTTAAAGCATATGCATTTAGCAAGTTCGGGTCACTTAATAGGACGAGACCACTAAATACGGTACGCGAACGGTTAATGTATTTTTCTGGAAATCTGCAACTTTTTCGCTTATACATTCTAAATGATTTTTCCTTAACTGTGTCTGTTTGATCGAACACCTTCACATTTAAATAGGTAAAATTGATGAATTGTATTTAAAAGTATTCAGAAAATAATAAAATAAAAATTCATCTCATACAGTATTGTTAGATTGCAAAACTACATATGGGTATTTGATGCATATTGTAGCACATTCTATATGATACCGCTTAAATGATGTAATTATATGATGTAATATTTTGTAGTAGCTTTACAATCTATTAAAATTTAAACAGTGAAGAACGGGAAAGACGTATCATATCATAATAATGGCAATTGTATACATATATTTTTTCATAGATAATGTACTTATTTTAAAATTAAGTAATCCCTCTACCCACTCATGTTGATATTTTAATATCCACTTGAACTTTAAGCTCATACTTGTAAACGAACCCATTGGAAATAAGCTGAATGTCTTTCATGGGCTATCTTTGGTATGAAAGTTTTCAGCAGTTACAATGAGTGGATTGAAGTTTTTTGTTTTACTTTTAAGTTAATGATATTTTTTTTTAAACATTTGTGTATGATGTTGAAATTTTTAAACCTAAATATATTTTACCTTTTACCTTTTACCTTTATGGTCAGTTCAATAAAGACGATTAGAATCACATTCTTACGAGGTTATGATGACCTCGTATTGAACTGGTCAAGGTAATTTTCTATTTAAATCAGATAAGATATCGAGGCCAATTTAATTGTGTTACTTTTGAACAGTTGACCGGTTTAACCCAGACTTTATAAATAAATGTCTACAGATATGTTGAACATCGTTTGTATTAACCCTTTGTTGTTCCTAATTGGAAAATGGAATTCC
>MJUT01045820.1:61335-75917 GCA_002080005.1 Gigantidas platifrons | reverse complement strand
ATTGTATAAATTGTCGAACATGTAATTGTGGAGTATACGAACACATGCCAAATTTATGCGTTGCCCACGAAGTATGTGGACTTTGTCTGGACAAAGATATAACAGACACAAGAGTTTGTGATTTCTGTTGTGAAAACGAAAGAATATTTACAAACCCAAGTACGACAGATGACTTCTGTCGGTGGATTTTCTCTGAAGTAAACACAGGTTGTACGCCTATATGTCACAATCTTAAGGCATACAATAGCTATCCTATTTAGAGTATCTACATCAAAACTCCATTTTACCTGAGGTTATTTCGACAGGGTCGAAATTCATGTCTATTCATGTACATCAATGCAAACGAATGAAATATTATATCAATTTTCTACCGATGTCACTGTCTGAACTCCCGAGAATGCTTTGTTTGATAACCTCCCTGATATTAAATTTTGCAATCCTGATTCCATGAATCCGGAACGGAGAACAGACTTTATGAATTGGTACTCCCAACACAAAGATGACCTCTTTGATTTTAATAAAGAACTGCTTAGATGCTACACGTCTGACGTTGATATACTGCTGAAATGTTGTCTGAAATTCAGAAATATGTTTATGGAAATTACAACTCGAGACGAAACAAAAGGGATCGATCCTTTTGAAAAATGTATAACGATAGATTGTGTATGTCATTTAGTCTACAGGACACTTTATTTGGAATCTGAGCGAATAGGTATAATCCCACCGCATTGTTACTGACTTGGACAAAAGAAGTCTATACAAGCATTGCATTGGTTTAGGTATTAGTATATTTCCAACCGTAATTGCGTCAATATCCAACACGCTTTTAATGGAGGAGAAAAACAGATAGGACCGCTTAAGGTAGATTGCAATAGGGAGTCAACATCGGGTGAGAAAATCGCCTACCAGTTCCATGGCTGTTTTTTGGCATGGTTGATCGAAATGTTTCTCAAGAAGCACTGTAAATCCAGTTAATGATACAACAACGGGTGACTTACATATGAAGACTTCGTACAAAATGCGATTTCTCGAAGATAAAGAATTTTCATATGAAAGCATATGGGAATGTCAGTTTGATCATAAATGTAAAGTTAACGAAGACTTAAAATCTATGATTGTGGCATCGAAATTATGTTTAACCTTGGAGCCAAGAGATGCATTTTTGTTGGGACAGAACCGAGGCATTTACATTGTTTAGTAAAGCCGACAGAGAAAGGAAAATCAAACATTATGACGTGACTTCTTTATCCATTAATAAATAAAACGGGAAAAGTCCACTTAGGTCAACCTGAGATAATAACGGTTGCATTTACAGATATAGAAAATTATGAAGGCCTAATTAAGTGTAAAAACCTTCCCAAAAAAGGAACATTTATTCCCGTTCTACCTTACAAGTCAAATGGAAAACTTATTTTCGGTTTGCGTTACGCTTGCACTGAATTCAAGCAACATATGGCTTGCAAACATAATGAGGAGTGTGCGATCACTGGAACGTGTGTCACCGACGAAGTGACAAAAACTATAGAAAAGGGATATCATATAATACAAATTTACAAGGTATGACACTTTCAAGAAGTTGTACACTATGACCCTATTACAAAGTCAGGAGGAATGTTTACAGATTACATTAATAAGTTTTTAAATATAAAGGAAGAAGCCCGTATATTGCCGAAGTGGTGCAAACTGATGATAACAAGAGGAAGTATATTCAGGACTACTATAATAAAGAAAGGATATGGCTAAATGCCAACAACAAAGAGGAGAACCCGGGACTGCAACAATTAGTCAAATTAATGTTGAATAGTTTCTGGGGGAAACTTGGAGAGAGAACGAACTTACCCCAGAAAACCTATGTATCAGACGTAACAGTTTTCTTTGATATGAATACCATTAACAATCAGGAAATCAAAACTGCTAGATTTGTAAACGAAGAATAGTACAAATGGATTGGGTTCACAAGGAATATGTTATTGACACTTCTGGAATAAGAAATGTAGTGATTGCGGCTTATACAACAGCACGGGCAGGAGGAAAGCTGTACCGATACTTTGAACGCTTAAACAGAAGAACCTTATATGCAGATACCTTCTCGATTATATTTACGGTCGCATCAGGAGAATGGGAACCTGAATTAGGTGATTAGCAAGGCGATTTGACAAATGATATTCCAGATAACGACATATACACTTTCGTTACTGGTGGACAAACACATTACGCTTATAAACTAAGAAAGACTGATGAAGAAGGAATACAAACTTTTGCTAAAGTCAGAGGTATAACCCTTAAAAACAATAATTCTCTGGATATCAACTTTGACACAATACTTAGCATGGTGATGCACAATATAGATGGATATTAAACTGTTGTTGACCAAAAAAGGACCGATCGGGATTCACAAGCTACACAAATCATCACAAAGACCGAAGCGAAAGACTATAAAATAGTTTTTGACAAACGAGTAATCCAAAATGATTTATTTTCTGTACCATATAGAATGTAGTTTCTGTATTGTTTTATAAATATTCTAATCAACACTTTGCATTAACAATCTTTTTATTCCGACTCTATTGTACAATCATTACAACTGATCAAATTAACATTTATTGTAAATAACGAAAGTAGGATACCGAAGGGACAAGTGTACAATGTATGTAGTGCGAAGAGTTTTGAAGACTATCACTAATCCATAGACAGTGAGAGAAAGAGATAATAAACGCAGTTTGATTTAAGCATAACCCTGTTAAAAAAACCTTTGAGTATCATATATTATTCTTATAGAGTAAGCATTCTTTCACCAATTCAATTCAAAAGTGACAAATCTATGTTGGCCTTGGGGTATCTTTATCAGTTTAAAAGGGGTCATCATAACATCTTAAGAATGTGATTCATACCACTTGGGAAAAACACAAATCGTTTTTATTGAACTGACCATCAACGTTTAAATTTTAATTTATTTTAAAGCTACTACAAACTATTACATCATATAATTACATCATTTAGGCTATATTATATACCATGTGCTACAATATGCAGTAAATACCCATATGCAGTTTTGCATTCTAACAAACGAATACTACCAGCCACAAAAAGAGAAACAATTATCATATGCATTTCAATATTTTACAACAATAAAAATGAACAATGACTCATATAATTACATCATTTAAGCGATATCATATAGAATGTGCTACAATATCATTATGCAGCAAATACCCATATGTAGTTTTGCATTCTAACAAACAAATACTACTAACCACAAAAAGAGAAACAATTATCATATGTATTTCCACATTCTACAACAACAAAAATAAACAGTGATAATTGACAGAAACACACCCTTTACAAACAACAATTAAGACCTACATCTAATATGCATCAACTTCTTTTTGTGTTCTTCCATACAACTGTTCAAGACGATTTCGCTTAATCACATCGGACCATTTATATCTTGACGGTAATGGTATTTGTTCTCTTAAAATATGTAAATATGGAGATTATTTACCCATGACTCTTTAATTCTACAAGGGAATATTGTTTAACCAGGTGTTATTTTTATAATTAGATGTAATAACCGAGGCACATATGTCACCCAACAATTAATTTCGCTGCACAAATGACTGAACATAATTCGCATAAACCACAACACATTGCATTAATTAAAACCAACTGCACTAATTGCATAATTTTCTTTTTCCCTACGGGAAATTTAACATGGGGATTTTGGGCTATATGGGGGTCCTATACTACTACTGGGCATTATGGCTCGTGTGAAAGAGTATATGCCATGACGTTGAAAAAGTTAAAAATCAACAGAGCGAGCAGTGCATCACACATTATGTGTTCTATACAAACAGCCATTAACCCTATTAATTTGATTTTGTTATTTATTTCTAGAGAATTGAATACAGTGTAGTGAACTGGTCATTTCATTTAAGATTATTTGAATCATTATGTAATGCATTTCTTATAATGAATAATTTAATTTCGATTAAAGCCATGCTTGTTTTTTGAAATTAATTATCTGAGGGTTAAGGGCTGTTTTAAACTAATGCATACCGTTTAGCGTCAATAATTTTTAGCACTAAATTAGCATATTTAGTTTGAAATACAAATAGGTTATTCAGATCATCGAAAAAACTTCAACACAATGTAATTATCACAAGTGAATAAACATTACAGAAAATCAAAAGGGTAATCAAGAATGATAAATTGGAAACATTGGGTGCACAAGACACAAAACTTTTCTTAATCTACATTAGTGTAAATAAATGTATGGTATCATATAAATGTTTATTTGTTTTAACATGCATTGTTTTCAAATAACAAATAGAAACAATGTCAAAGATATTTAACATATATGCTTTAATCACTCATTCTATCAATGCTCTTAACATAAACATATAGTCAGAGTTCAATAGTTATTTACACTAATACGGTTGTCTTTTAAGTCATTGCAGATTTCTCCGTAAATCAATCTGTATTACGACATTTATTGGTTAATTTCGGTGTTAGCTAATAACCGTCCTAATAAAGGATTTATGTTATCTGATACATGTAGATCAACTGTAATACAAGCAGCCCCAGCGTAGACGCGGACCTCATAGAGGACGCCACTGTTCCCGATTATAATGGGTGGCACAATGGATTGCCTCACAACTCATACCAGCCTATGACCAATACGGCCTGGGTTCGCGCGCTGCTTTGGCAATTACAAAAGGTACACTCGACTCGCCGACGCATGCAATAAAGCTTACCAGTTGCTTGCCCTGGTCGGTGATTTTCTCCATGTACTCAGGCTTTTTCCACAACTAAGACTGGTTGCCATGATGCAACTGAAATATGGCTGAAAGTGGCGTTAAAAATCAGTTATCACCCAAAATGAACGACATTTTATCTGCTCTTTTCAGATGTTTTTGACATTACAGGATAAAAACAATATACGTAGGTTGTCGGTAGACATCAAGCCAATTTTCACTCGCTAGCAAAGCTAACTTTCTTTATCCCTGTTGCTGGCGCTTCTGTGATAAGTCATGAATAAAGAATGGACCGGATATTCCTTACAACAACCGGACACATTCGTAGTCATTTGTAGCAGATATTCCCTAACGGTCAACAAAGTATGTCTTTCAAAGAAAGGTAATTAAAACGTTGAATATATTTCGCTTAATTAATGTTAATTATTTCGCTGTTTCGATTAGGTGAATGGGTTAAGGTCCTTAACGACACGTATTGCATTGTCTGTCATACTTTGAGTTACGACGTCTGATGACCCCATTAGTATCTTCAACCTTTTCTGTCAATAGTATTTCTGTTTTATCATGTCGGTCAGTTTTATTCTGAAGAGAAACCGGAGTACTCGAAGAAAACCATCGCCCTGTCGCAAATAACTGAAAATATGCATCATATAAAGTTGCATCGAGTAGAGCCTGCTATGAGAGGGGCTCACAGCGTTAGTGGAGGTAGACATTGAATGTACTTGTAGTTGGAAATCCAACTACCAAACGATCAGGACAACAACGACCACTTGGTCTCTATTGACAGACATATGATGTGAAATGTTTACCTAACAGGGAGTAGTACAGGACCCCCATATAGCCCAAAATTCCCATGTTAAATTCTCCATATGGAGGAGGAGGAAAATTATGCAATTTGTGGTGTTGGTTTTAATTAATGCAGTGTGTTGTAGTTTATGCTTGAGTGACATATGTGCATCGGTTATTACATGTAAGGAAATATATAACACCTGGTTGAACAATATCCCTTTGTAGAATTAAAGAGTCATAGGTAAATAATCTCCGTATTTAAATATTTAAAGATAACAAATACCATTTCCGTCAAGATTTAAATGGTCCGATGTGATTACACGAAATCATGTTTAACAGTTGTATGGAAGAACACAACGTTTGTGATGCCTATTAGATGCAGGACTTAATTATTGTATGCAAAGGGTGTGTTTCTGTTAATTATCACTGTTCATTTTTGTTGTTGTGAAAGAATGCAAAACTACATATGGGCATTTGCTGCATAATGATATTGTAGCACATTCTATATGATATCGCTTAAATAATGTAATTATATGAGTAATTGTTCATTTTTGTTGTTATAAATTTTTGAAATGCATATGATAATTGTTTCTCTTTGTATGGCTAGTAGTATTCGTTTGTTAGAATGCCAAGCTACATATGGGTATTTGTTGCATATTGTAGCACATTCTACTTGATATCGCTTAAATGATGTGATTCATTATATGATGTAATATTTTGTAGTAAGTTTAAAATCTATTAAAATTTAAAGGGTGAAGAACGGGGACGACGTGTCATATCTTAATAATGGCAATTATATATATATTCACAGGTAAGGTTCTTATTTTAAAATTAAGTAATCCCTACACCTGCTCATGTTAATCTTTTATTATCCACTTGAATTTTAAGCTGATACTTATAAAGGACCCCATTGGAATAATCTGAATGGCTTGCATGGGCTATCCGTGGTATGAACGTTCTCAGCAGTTACAATAAGTGGATTAAAGTTTCTGTTAATGATGGCAGTTTTATGTTTTACTTTTAAATTAATGAGACATTTGTAAACACTTGTGTATGATGTTGAAATTTTTAAACCTTAATATAGTTTACCTTTTGACTTTATGGTCAGTTGAATAGAGACGATTCGAATCACATTCTTAAGATGTTATGATGACCTCGTATTAAACTGATAAAGTTAATTTTCTATTTAAATCAGGACAGATCTCGAGGCCAATTTAATTGTGTTACTTTTGAACAGTTGACCGGATCAAGCCAGACTTTATAAATATATGTTTACAGATATGTTGAACATCGTTTGTATTAATTCGTTGTTGTTCCTGATTGAAAAATAGAATTCCCACAGTGTTGGGCTACCGATGATTTCTAAATAGTTGTAACATTTCAATAAAATAGATCAAGAGGATAAGTGAGAGCTTATTTTAATTGACGTATATCTGGGTATCGCTCAGGGGCCACATTATTTTGATAGATTAGAGACATATTGTAACGGCACGGGTAAGTTGATTACGATCTGCGCGCCAGGTTTAAAATCGTACATAGCTGTCGGAGAGACATCATTGTCCACATCTATATCAACTGAATTGTTCAATTTGGAAAAACAAAAGTCTTTGTTATTAAGAGCTATTTACTAGTGAATTAAAAACAGAATATAAAGGTAAGTACATTATTTAAAGTTTAATTTCAATATTATCTTTGAATTATTAAATATAAAACAATCCCGATGTGACATTGCGATTACTAACGATTAAGAAAGAATCTTATTTTGTATGGAATATTTAAAAAAAAGCTTAAGTTAGTGTTGGAGAATTGAATGTTAAAACGATAATTACTTACTACAAACAGGATAAACTATATTTTTATGTATTTTAGGCTTTATATGAATACTGAATTTATATTTGCTGCTGATTTGAAACGAAAAAATATGTAAAGTTGTATGAATAGTCTAGTTTGGGGTATATATAATGTACTGTGAATGGGAATTCATATATGCTTGCTGAAATCTGGCATTACAATCCTCTATCATGAAAATGGAGTCTTAGTGGTTATATCATTGTTATTGTAGGTACGCCGATCTGAAGATATGAATAACACATTTGAAGAAATCTAAATCTCTCAAGGTAAGTGTAAATAGGGGCTTATACTGAATGAGGCTTTAAAAATAACAAATAATATTATGAATATATGCTTTACACATCTATATAACATGTACATCCATAGTTTTCACCCAATAATTAAAGTTTGAAGGCCAATGTAGCCATTTAGCAAAATACTGTTTAGTTCGTCCTTAGTTCGTCCTTTTCCTTTTGTCCTGAGCACATTCTATGCTTTCCATAAATCTGTATCACTGTAATTTTCTGTAGGTCAGATTGATAAAATGTCCTTTAAATATCTTCTCCATTATAATCCTTGATTCTGTATACCGGTACACTTTGTCTCCAAAATCGTTGTGCAACAGTGAATATTTCTCCAGTCGGGTTTTCTTCGTAGTGCAGAGTAAATATATTCCTCAGGTGTGGACGAATCACACTATCGCCAATTTTGGATATAGAGCGTAACAATGGTGAACTCCTTCACGATGGAATGCTCTCTGAACCAATGTGGGTTTAAACTCATGTCCCATGTCCGTGCGAATTATGTTCGGTCGGCGGTCATCTTTGAAGATATCCTCAAACGCGCGAGCTATCGAATCTCCTTATTTGCCTTTTAACTTTCGTAGCCATAATCTTTTGGAGAATACACCTATGACTACCAAGAAATATGCGAATCCATCATTGTACTTTGAAAATTTAACCATATTCATAATGTCAGCCGACCATTGATCGTCAATTCCTTCTACAACAATGTGGGTCCTATTACTTTGTGTTCTTAACGGTCGTTGCATACTGTAACGTTCTTGTCGTTGAAGCCATACAATTTATCGGGCCCCGAAAAGCTAGCAGGACTGGTCGGGTCATACTATATTTTTTTAAGAGCATCTTCCCAAGACATGCTAACACGGCAACAGTTTTAACTGAAATAACTGCCAGAAATGTAAAAACTGTTATTTTAATCATTACTTTTCTTCTAAATTATCGGCATTGCTTTCATCGTCATCATCCTCATCCTCTTCATCGCTTTCACTATCAGAATCAGATTAATGGTAATGTTCTAGATGCTCTTCCAGTTGATGTCGATATTTTTTCAAAGCCATGCGTAGAGATGTCGGTTCATCATATCCTACTTGGTTGTATAATCTTACAGTGTGCATATTTTTAGTGTGTATTTTTCCATATAGCAACTTCATTATATAACCTATTAAAGTATCATATGTATTCATGAATATGTTCCAGTCATCGGGTCGTAATTTGTCTTCAGCTTTATCAATGGCTTCCTCTTCAGTTATCCCCGTCTTCGTGTATTTTTCAATTTTTGATTGCCGTTCTTTGCCATTACCTCCTCGGGCCATTTCCACAAAAGTATTACAGATTTCATCTTCATCATGGCGAGAGCTTTCCTCGGAAGTGCTCATTGTAATGGGTGGTTGTTCTAACTTTGGTTTTGTATTTGGTTCGATTTCTTCACTGAGAGCTTCCGGTTGTTTTCTTTTTAGTTGATTTTGCTCTGGACGCCATGTTTTGATATGTCTTTGAAAATCGTGTAAATTTTCACTTAATATTGTACAATCGTCACAAGAAATGCTGCTCCGTTGATTATTTTATCATTTATATATTTTTCACCGGTAAGGGGTATTATATTGTTATTGCTAATTCCACATTTATTTAGAATATCATGACGTAGTCTTAAATGCTCAGGAGTTTTGAGATCGATCAGTACAAACTTAAAAAGCTTTCTAGTTGCCTGTTCGAATTTTTCTAAAAAATATTGTGTTTTTCATAGATAGATCGGTTTGGCTAAGGTCATTAAGCTTTGCTTATCCACAGGATTGTCCAACAAAAATAGACAGTGACAAATTCTTCGTTGTGTTGGATCTTTACTGAAATACAAATTCTGATTGAAAACAACGACTGATAAATTTCTGTGGTGACTACTTCCTTCTGTAAAGCAATCGGTTATCCGGGGATCCTTTGCCGCTGTCGAAATTAAATCGTCTAACGCTATCATATTTCTAAATGAAGGATCGATATATGAATCTTTTTCTAAATCAAGTGGTACCTCCTTGTTCAAACTCAAACTTATTCCGTAATACATTGGTTGCCATCTTTTATACAAACATATTATCCTCTCGGGAACGGATTCACATACATTCTTGACGTTTTGTAATATATTTTTGACAAGCTACGTCTTGTCACAAGATGACGGACCACGCAGGATCGTTGTGCGGCGGCGGCAGCGGATACACATGAATGCTTTGCGGATATGGATGGGTGATTCCATGTTTGTTTCTATTGTCTCAACATGACATTTTTTTCTAGAAAATTGTACAAGACATTTTGAACAAGTCTTAGAATCCATCCGTATAGTTTGACGTTCAGTTTAATAAGAATCCAAAATAATGATGAGCATTGTTGCGCGAGATCATTGGGTACAGCGAAGGCTCGTAGTGATGGTTATAAAAGTGGAGTAGCATCAGACTAGGGAGAAAAATCCAAACATATTTTGCATTATCTCTTAATCAAGAGATCGGTGTGCCCTTAGCGAGTGGAGTAGAAGAAATAAAATGCTTTCAAGCAGTCATGAAAGAATACAAGATCCATGTGATTTCAAAGGATCATTTCAACTCTATTATTTATGAAGGTCCGGACGCTGGCAACGAGATTTACCTTTACTTACGCAACGAGCATTATGACGTGATAACCACAATGTCGGGATTTTTGAACAAAACGTACTTCTGTCTTCAGTGTAAAAAAGGATATGATAAGAAAGAAAAGCACAAGTGCAACAACCCTTGTAATTACTGTCTACATATTCATGAAACTGGTTTGACTAGTAGGAAGCATTGTCAAGATTGTAACCAGTATTTCAAAAATGACATCTGCTACGGCCTTCGTAAGAAACAAAAAGCGTCAGGAAAATATACCTGTAAAATGCACTATCGTTGTATTGCATGGTCACAACACATCAACAAGGAAATGCACAGAAAACCTCATAGATGTGGAGAAAAATACTTTAAAATGTGCAGGGATTGTTTCGATGAACGTTACCAATGTTATATTAAACCTGTAGACCATTATTCATCCACCAGACAGTCCGACAAATCGGAGTCAGATAGTAGGCAAAGGAAAATGTCATTTAAATTTTTCGACTACAAATGTACACAAGAGGACATGATACAGTTTGAAGAGGGTATACAAAATCTGACGAAAATGGAATAAAATGTATGAATTGTCGAAAATGTAATTCTGGAGTATACGAACACAGGCCAAATTTATGCGTTGCCCACAAAGTATGTGAGCTCTGTCTGGACAAATATATAACAGATACAAACGTTTGTGATTTCTGCGGTGAAAATGAAGGAATATTTACAGGCCCAGGTACGACAGAGGACTTCTGTCAGTGGATTTTCTCTGAAGTAAACACATGTTGTACGGCGATATGTCACAATTTTAAAGCATACGATAGCTATCCTCTTTTGGAGTACCTACATCACAACGCCATTTTACCTGAGGTTATTTCGACAGGGTCGAAATTCATGTCTATTGATGTACCTCAATGCAAACTGCGAATGAAATATCAATTTTATACCGATGTCACTGTCTGAACTCCCGAGAACGTTTTGTGAAGAGGAGATAAGCAACGGATATTTTCCGCATTTGTTTAATCGAAAGGAAAATCACAAAAAAAATTTTGATAACCTTCCTGATATTAAATTTTACAATCCTGATTATTCCATGAATCCGGAACGGAGAACAGACTTGATGAATTGGCAGTCACAACACAAAAATGGCCTCTTTGATTTTATAAAAAGAACTGCATAGATGCTACAAGTCTGACGTTTATTTACTGCTGAAATCTTGCCTGAAATTAAAAAAAATGTTTATGGAAATTAGAAATCGAGACGAAATAAAAGGGATCGATCCTTTTGAAAAATGCATAACGATAACTTCTGTATGTAGTCTACATGACACTTTATTTGGAATCGGAACGAATCGGTATAATCCCACCGCTTGGTTACCGACCTGAACAAAAGCAGTCTATAAAAGCATTGCATTCGCTTAAGTATATTTCCAACCGTAATGACGTCAACATTCAACACGTTTTTAATGGAGGAGAAAAACAGATAGGACCGTTTAAGGTGGATTTTTATTGGGAGACAACATCGGGTGAGAAAATCGCCTACGACTTCCATGATTGTTTTTGGCATGGTTGCCCGAAATGTTTCTCAAGAAGCACTGTTAATCATGTTAATGATACAACAATGGGTGACTTACATATGAAGACTTCGTACAAAATCCGATTTCTCCAAGATGAAGGACTTTCATATGAAAGCATATGGGAATGTCAATTTGATCAGAAATGTAAAGTTAACGAAGACATAAAATCAATGATTGGGGTATCGGAAATAGTTTTCTCCTTGGAGCCAAGAGATTAATTTTTTGGCGGCAGAACCGAGGCATTTGCACTATTTAGTAAAGCCGACAGAGAAAGGAAAATCAAGTATTATGACGTGACCACTTTATATCCATTTATAAATAAAACGGGAAAAGTCCACTTAGGTCACACTGAGATAATAACGGATGCATATACAGATATAGAAAATTATGAAGGCTTAATTAAGTGTAAAATTCTCCCAAAAAAGGAACATATATTCCCGTTCTTCCTTACAAGTCAAACGGAAAATTAATTTTTGGTTTGTGTCATGCTTGCAATGAATTCAAGCAACAGATGCCTTGCAAACAATCAGATGTGCAGCGTGCGATCACTCGAACGTGGGTCACCGACGAAGTGAAAAAGGCTATAGAAAAGGGATATCAATTATTACAAATTTACAAGGGATAGCACTTTCAAGAAGTATCTCAATATAAACCTATTACAAACTCAGGAGGAATGTTTACATATTACATTAATAAGTTTTTAAAGATAAAACAAGAAGCCATTGGATGGCCGAAATGGTGCAAAACTGACGATAACAAGAGGAAGTATATTCAAGGCTACTATAATAGAGAAGAGATATGGCTCAACATAAAGAAGAATCCTGGACTGCGATAATTAGCCAAATTAATGTTGAATAGTTTCTGTGGGAAATTTGGACAGAGAACAAACTTAACCCAGAAAACCTATGTATCAGACGTAACAGTTTTCTTTGATATGAAGACCAGTGAAAATCAGGAAATAAAAAATATTAGATTTGTAAACGAGGAAATAGTACAAATTTACAAGACATTTTGGACAAGTCTTCGAATCCATCCGTATAGTTTGACGTTCAAACGATAAATGAAAAAAATGCTAAGATATGTATCTTTATGACGTGTAAATTTATTATATTAATCGTCTGATTTGTTTTTACAGGTTCATTTTAAGATGGACTACCAAAGAGGCAAGACCTGCTCGTGTCAACAATGCGGAGCTGTGTACTTCAAGCAGGCTCTTTTACAACACCATCAACGACTTCTGATCCATCATGGCATTTTCACCTCTAATGTATGTCAGAAAACCTTTAACAGAAATGACAATGTAACTAGACATGAATTGAAACATCAAGATGGTTCTCTTTTCAATTGTAATGATTGTGGAAAATTGTTTGGAAGAAAAGATAATTTACAAAGACACGTGGAACAACACCACAATTAATATGGAAGTGGAGCAAAAAGACCTGCAAGCAGTGTCGAAAACGAAGAACCTATGCACAAGAAAAGACTTATAGCAGAGAGTAATCCTGATAATTATCATACCCTCAGAGTAACCAAAGAACAACGCATTCCAAAATTCATTACAACTGCTTTGCATTACAAAGTCGATGTCAAAAACTTAGATGTGAGAGACATACCATACATTGTCAAGACATTTAAAGTGTTTTTCCAATATATAATAAGCATTATTACAGAATTCATACTACCAAGTGATCTCGTTCGCAGTTCAGTTTAGTGTCCAGAGCTATATTTTCCCATAGCTCTTCCATTTGTCAAGTCACAAGATCTTACAGCTGAACGACTCCTCACTGAAAGCGAGATAGTATTACAGTCCTACGAAGAATTTGTTTTAGACGAAGCACTTGAGATTGGATTGGTGCATGTAAGTTTACCCGATGGAGGGTTGAACTATCTGGTAATTTTGTTGATTTGGAAAGACATATAAAAGAAAAACGAATTTTAATAAGAATCCAAAATAATGATGATATGTGTTGCGCGAGATCATTGGTTACAGTGAAGGCTCGTATTGATGGTCATACAAGGTGGAGTAGCATCAGACAAAAAGGGAGAAAAATCCATACATATTTTACATTATCTCTACATCAAGAGGCCGGTGTGCCCTTGGGGAAATGTGGAGTAGAAGAAATAAAACGCTTTCAAGCAGTCATGAAAGAATACCAGATCCATGTGATTCCAAAGGATCTTTTAGTTTAACATATTTTATTAATTAATTCAACATAGCATTACAATATTCAACATATATACATTACATAATCAGAAATAATCAATAGGATTGAGAAACAAGTTACAATAACTTATATTGATCCCTATCCGTAGGATCTAAAGGATCTTTTCAAATCCATTGTTCGGACGCTGGCATCAAGATTTACCTTTACTTACACGACGAACATTATGACGTGATAACCACAATGTCTGGATTTTTGAACAAAAAGTACTTCTGTCTTCAGTGTAAAAAAGGATATGATTAGAAAGAAACGTGCAGCAACCATTGTAATTGCTGTCTACATATTCATGAAGATGGTTTGACTAGTTGGAATCATTGTCAAGACTGTAACCGGTATTTCAAAAATGACATATGCTGTACCCTTCATAAGAAAAAAAGCGTCTGGAAAATCTACCTGTAAAATGCACTATCGTTGTATTGCACGCTCACAATACATCAACAAAGAAATTCACAGAAAACCTCATACATGTGGAGAAAAATACTTTTAGATTTGCAAGGATTTTTTCG
>MJUT01045820.1:46420-59574 GCA_002080005.1 Gigantidas platifrons | reverse complement strand
ATTAATGTTGAATAGTTTCTGCGGGAAATGTGGACAGAGAACGAACTTACCCCAGAACACCTATGTATCAGACGTAACAGTTTTCTTTGAATGATGACCATTTACAATCGGGAAATCAAAAATGTTAGATTGTAAACGAGGAAATAGTACAAATGGATTGGGTTCACAAGGAATATTGTATTGACACTTCTGGAATAACAAATGTAGTGATGGCGGCTTATGCAACAGCACAGGCAAGAGTAAAGTTCTACCAATACCTTGAACGTTTAGACAGAAAAACCTTATATGCAGATTGCAGATACGGACTCGATTATAATTAAGGTTGCACCAATAGAATGGGAACCTGAATTAGGTGATTACCTAGGCGATTCGACAAATGATATACCAGATAACGACATTGACACTTTCGTTACTGGTGGACAAACACATTACGCGGGTGTGTTAAGGCATTTTCACGTCAGTTTGTTTCATACGAGTTGCTCCTCTTTGTAATAGTTTATGTCGTGACGTTGCATCCATGGAAACGTACTCTTCATGGGTAAGCTGTCCGAAGGAAAAATGTGTTTCTGCAGATCTAATGCAATTATTCCTTGTTCGTTTTGTGACAATAAGATCAACAAATATATCTATTGTCTATCCAGATTGTGAATATATCGTTATTTTGAATACGTCGATTGGAATATATGATTTTTTGCACTTTTCAGTGTTGCTAAACTCCACCCCTTCAATGCCCATATTTGGAAATCGCCATCGGCAAAAGGCTTGTTTGTTGACAAATTATACGAGAATGATACACGCACATGTTTACCATCAATATGATACTTATGTAGCAGAATTTCACCAAAAAAAAGAAATGTACCCATCGTCAGTTGCAGACAAATGATGCTGAGAGGTAAATCTTAGTTTTCAATTCTCCTGAAGCACAAAAAAGGGGGAACGATCGTACCGAACGTGAAGAAGGCACACGGAGAATCAAAATAAAATATGTATTATCAGAGAATAACCTCCCTTTTCAGACTATAAAAAAACCTGTCAAGTGACTGGGGAGGATGACTTCAATTTCACAAACATTTAAACTTCTGAGATTGTTTTTGGTCAACATTAATTTACACATAACAGATTTGATCAAATAAAAAATGGGCAAAAACTAATCTCACACAAGTTAATTATTCTGTAAATCCAGTTTGTCTTTTTACTAACTAACACAATTCATGGTCCATACAGTTAATACACAAATGTACATAAAACCATAAAACCAAAAACTGACATGAAACTAGTATGTACATTGTAATTTGAATCAAATTTTTAATTATAGGTGGGTGATCTTGTTGTGCTACAATATCAAATTTTGATAAAAAAAAATTATTGAGATATATTAGGACAGATGCTTAATTGCTTGTAATATATTGTAGTTTATTTAGTTATGCCAAAACATGTTCAGTAAATTAAACCTTTACATAATTAAAAATTGCACTTATAAAATTGAATTTAAGCATTGATACCGGTATTATTTGTTTTTTCTTAGAAGACATACCTGGTTATGTATACATTGTACACAGTACACTACTGTTAATTCATTTTTTTTTAATAAAATCCAATTGTAGCATGATGAATTTATCCTGCAATTGTGTGATTTTGAGTACTAATAGAGAGGTCGAATAAACTTCAGTGTTATTTAGTCCTTGTATATTTTGACAATATATTTTGTAGGCATATATATACAGCATATATCAGCATTTTCATTGGATTTAGTTCAGTAGCTGAGTATCATATTAACTGTCTCTGCACTGAGCTAAGTTCATTGTTATGCATTCAATCATCTTGGTAATATATTAAGGGTATGATAAATGGACATCAAGCCATGATCAAGGTAAAATGCTAAACATGCTATACATGTACATATTGACCTATTGATCTATTGATGAAACAGATTAATCTTCATAACCCATCTTCTTATTATAAAGTAAAAAAAAAATGTGCTTGAAATATTTGAAAATTTTTATGATGTTTGAAAAAATTGAAATTAAGAAAGTTTACTGATTTTTAGCTGAACTGGCCCAAAAAGGGTGAATGATGTATTATTATGACTGTGTCTGTCATCTGTTGTCCATATTTTTCTATCCTTTTTCTCAGAAATTGTCAAATCATACGGAAAAATTATATACAAATGTAGCAGATATGCTATGGTACTTGGATAGTTTGTAAAATATCTGATTGTTGCAAAACTGTATCTAATTTTTTCACATTATTATGTTTCTTTAGGTAGCTTGATAGTTCAATTTAGTATTTAATGAAATATTGCTAATTTCGCAAGGTTCTTTGAGGTTACTTGGTTTGCTGCAAAGGTTGAGCGTATTACATTTTTTTTTTAATATATTTTTTTCTCTTTTGCTGCAGAATTGATACATATTTTTCATCTCTAATTGCTGGTGTCTAAAGCTATTCATAGCTTATTTTTTGGTTCAAAAGCCCATGGAGATTGACACGTGAAACTTGTATGCTATATTGTTTATATGTCACAAACAGAACGGGAATACAAATTATCTTGCAACTATTTAATGGGGAAAAAGTTGGTGTAAAGCTACATGTACCGCTGTATTTAATTGCCCCTTTCTTCAAGTTTATTTAACCTAGCATACACACATAAAGAAAACAAGATTAAATAGTACATAACATTGAACCATATATATGTAGATATATAGATACTAAAAATGTATCAGTAGACTCAGTGCCAACTTGTGCATGGGCACGCTGAGCAGTTGCCCGTGGGGCGCACGAGCATAGAGGCCCCATGCTAATATGTGTATACTGTGTGCAGCATGTTTTTTAATGTTCAAACTCTGATTGTTTTGGAAGTACTTATACAATAGCTATATATTCAATTTAATCGACATTTACATTTTTATTCCAGTGAGTGGTTGTATAGGTAGCGGTTTCAGTGTACCGATTTGCCCGGGGTCCTATAATGATGTTAAGATGGCCCTGAGTACACTTTCTCCAGATTCACAAAACAAGGTTACCCAAGATTCTTTTTTATTTAATTAAACAGATTCAATAAAGTTAAATATTCCATCAGTTTCATCTGGTTTAAGTTCTAGATATAAAAAATTAGAGGAATAAAAAATAGATTTGAGGGTTACAAATGTTATCTGTTTTTTTTCCCCACTTCATCTGTAGGCCATTATAAAAAGTAACATTTTATTTTGTAAAAAAGAGATGTGCAAGGAACAAAAGAAACAAATCTATCATTTCACCATGTACACTCAGATATTCTCTATGTTTTCAAATATATCATTTTTTTTCCATTTTTATCAAAAGTATTTCAACTCAAAATATAATTTATAGCACTTTTTTTTAACCGAGTTGTCAAATATGAACATCTACTGATATACCCAATGCATGCAAAGACACGATTGTGTTATATCTCTGATACATGAATAAGTAATACATGGATAATCACTATTTTGTATACGTACATGAATCCCAGGACCAGGACAGGTACAAGATTGTTTGATACTTATGCTTATACTAATGGATACTTACACCATTTTACAATTAATTTATAACCAATCACTTCCCAAAAATCGTTTTATATACATGTATATGAAATAACCAATTGATTAATTATCGAATCGACGACAAATGTAGTTTACTTTAATTAAATAAAGCAAAAACATATATTGTTTTCATATTTGCAGCCGATAGAGTTAACAAATAGTGTTACCTCCTTTTATCGGTTTACCGGATCACTTGGGTGTTTTATTGTTTTCGAGATTGATAAAATAATTGAGTACGTACACTTCGACGTGAAAGTTCTAGAATATACGTGTCAATAAATTCACAGTTAAAAACATATTCACAAAGAGCAGATAATAAAGATATATGATTTTGCTACGAGATCAATGAAAAACTTGACAGAAGACACCGATTTACAATTATACACCATCGACCAACTGGAATCGTCAATTTTCCAAGTTTTACCTGGCCTTATTCTCCATTGTTGGCTGTATAGTAGCTCTCGTAGCACTTTTCTTAAACAAAAACAAATAATCTTTCAGAAAATATCCAGTTTTTAATTCATTTTTTACTCTAAATTCTAGAACTTTTCGAAATTAGTTAAGGCACTGATCATAGTCACGTGACCACCATTTTATCAACAGAAATCCACGTTGACTCGCACAAAGTTCACACATTTTCACTTTCTAACATCAATAAATAACTAGTTGCAATATGCATCAACTATTATTAAGTTTTACTCATTAATTTGTATTACATACATGACCCCCCTTTTTATTGCATGAAATCTTAGAAACAGTCTTAACACACCTGCGTACGCTTATAAACTAAGAAAGCCTAACGAAGAAGGACTACAAACTAGCAACTTTGGGTAAACAAGACACACAACTTGTCTTAATCTACATTAGTGTAAATAAATGTATATCATCTTACAAAGCTATATATGTGTCAAGATGCATGATTTTCAAATAACAAATAGCAACAATGCCAAAACATATGTGCTTTAGTCATTCATTCTGTCAATGCTCTTAACATAAACTTATAGTCAGAGTTCAATAGTTATTTACACTAATATAGTTGTCTTGTAAGCAATTGCACATTTCTCCGTTAATCAATCTTTATTACGAAATTTATCGGTTAATTTATCCTTCAATTGCGTGCTCTTGAGTAGTAATTAAGAACAATTCAGTGTCAACTAGTATCCATCCAAATAAAGGATTTCAGTTATCTGATTCATGTTGATCAACTGTAATACAAGCAGCACCAGCGTAGACGCGGCCCTCATAAAGGACGCCTATGTTCCTGATTAGAATAGGTGCCACAATGGATTACCTAACAACTCATACCAGCCTATCACCAATACGGCGTGGGTTCGCACCCGGCTTTGGCAATTACAAAAGGTGCACTCGACTCGCAGACGCAAGCAATAAATTTTACAAGTTGCTTGCCCATTGCCGGTGATTCTTTCCGTGTACTCAAGCTTTTTTCCACAATTAAGACTGGTTGCCATGATTTAACAGAAATAATGCTGAAAGTGGCGGTAGACACCAGAAAGAAATCACCCAAAATGAGCAGATTAGGACAACACTTTTCTGCTCTTTTCAGACGTTTTAGACATTACTGGATAATAATAACATACCTAGGTTGTCGGTAGATATAAAGCCAAATTATGTGTTCTATGCAAACAGCCATTACCTCTATTAATTTGATTTTGTGATTTACTTATGGAGAATGGAATATGGTGTTGTGAACTGGGCATTTCATTTAAGACTACTTTAATCATTTTGTAATGGTTGTCTTATGACTAATTTTAATTTCGATTAAAATCATGTTTTTTTTTCATAATTAGTTATCTGAGGGTTAAGGGATGTTTTAATTTAATGCACACCGTTTCGCGTTAATAATTTTGACCACTCAATTTCGCTTAGGATATTTAGTTTGAAATGCAAATAGGTTATTCATATCATTGAAAAAACTTCAACACAATATAAGTATTACAAGTGAATGAACGTTGGAGAAAATCGAAAAGGCAATCAAGATGAGCAACTGGAAACATTGGGTACACAAGGCACAAGACTTGACTTAATCTACATTAGTGTAAATAAATGTATTTATCATATAAAACTGTATCTGTTTCATCATACATGATTTTCAAATAACAAATAGCAACAATGTCAAAGATATATAACATACATGTTTTAATCATTCATTATGTCAATGCTCTTAACATAAACATATATTCAGAGTTCAATAGTTATTTACACTAATATGGTTGTCTTTTAAGTCATTGCACATTTCTCTGCTAATCAATCTTTATTACGCATTAATAGGTTAATTTATCCTTCAATTGCGTGCACTTGAGCACTAATTAAGTACAATTCGGTGTTAATTAGTAACGGTCATAATAAAGCGTTTGTGTCATCTGATTCATGTAGATCAACTGTAATACAAACATCACCAGCGTAGACTCGGACCTCATAGAGAACGCCAAAATATTATTAATAGGGTTAATGGCTTTTTGTAACGAACACATACTATATCAATCGATGCATGCATGTTGACCTTTGAAAACTTTCTCACAATAAAAAGAAAAAAATATAGGTGAACTAGTGTTTGTGATCAAATATGGTGAAGAAATTCTAGTTGTTATCAAATTAAAAATGATACATTGTCAAAAATTCATTAACACATATTGTAATTGGTTGTTAATAAAACGTTTAGTTCTAAATAATGTATTACATTCTCAAAAATGTAATAACAAAATATTATTAATAGGGTTAATGGCTGTTTGTAACACACACATAATATATCAGTCGTTGCATGCATTGTTGAGTTTTGGACTTTCTCAGAACAAAAAGAAAACATGAATATGATATTGTATGAGTGTTCAAATAAAGTGAAGAAAACAATTTTATTTTTAAAATAAAAATTGTTCATTATAAGAAATCCATTAACACATAGTTTAATTTGTCTTTAATGACATATTTAGTTATACACAACTCATAGCAACCTAATAAAATTAATAGCAACATAAAAAATAATAGGGTTAATGGCTGTTTGTAACGAACACATAATATATCAATCGCTGCATGCATTGTTGGGTTTTGGACTTTCTCACAATAAAAAGAAAAACATAAAGGTGATATTATGTTTGTGATCAAATATGGTGAAGAAAACCTTGTTGCTATCAAATTAAAAATGATACATTATCAACAATTCATTAACAAACATTGTAATCGATTGTTAATGAAACGTTTAGTTATAAATAATGTATTACATTCTCAAAAATGTAATAACAAAATATTATTAATAGGGTTAATGGCTGTTTGTAAGACACACATAATATATCAGTCGCTGCATGCATTGTTGAGTTTTGGATTTTCTCAGAACTAAAAGAAAACATGAATATGATATTGTATGAGTGTTCAAATTAAGTGAAGAAAACACGTTTATTTTTAAAATAAAAATTGTACATTATAAGAAATCCATTAACACATAGTTTAATTTGTCTTTAATGACATATTTAGTTATACACAACTCATAGCAACCTCATAAAATTAATAACAACATAAAAATAATGGGGTTAATGGCTGTTTGTAACGAACACATAATATATCAATCGTTGCATGCATTGTTGAGTTTTGGACTTTCTCACAAGAAAAAGAAGAAATAAAGGTGAACTAATGTGTGTGATCAAATATGGTGAAGAAAACCTGTGTGTTATCACAATAAAAATGAAACATTAGCAAAAATTCATTAACAAATATTGTAATTGATTGTTAATAAAACGTTTAGTTCTAAATAATGTATTACATTCTCAGAAATGTAATAACAAAATATTATTAATAGGGTTAATGGCTGTTTGTGACCAACACATAATATATCAATCGCTGCATGCATTGTTGAGTTTTATATTTTCTGAGAACTAAAAGAAAACATGAATATAATATTGTATGAGTGTTCAAATAAAGTGAAGAAAACACGTTTATTATTAAAATAAAAATTGTACATTATAAGAAATTCATTAACAAATATTTTAATTGGTTGTTAATGACATCTTTAGTTATACACTACTCATGGCAATCTCAAGATATAAATAACAAAATAAAAATAATAGGGTTATTGGCTGCTTACCAAAAACAGATAATATTGATCTTTGACTTTTTCAAAGGGTAAGGTAAGCATAAGTTTTTATTGTATATGTGATCAAAATAAGCATTATACATCATTAGATATCCATTAATGCATATCTTAGTTGACTCTTAATGCACTACTTAGTTATACACAACGTATAACATTCTTTGGAATTCAACGAAAATATAAAATGAATAGGGTTAATGACTGTTTGAAACGAACACATACTCTATCAATCATTGTTTGCACTGTTGACTTGGGACTTTCGTAGGATAAAACAAGAACACATGAAGCCTGTGTAAGAATGATGATGTTAGAGATGATACAGGTTTTTCGTTTGCATTTCTAATCCATTATATTATTATGTGTGCCCATTTTCTCTAGTTTTTTAAACAGACCAACAATCATTTCACATTAAATTCCCATCGAAAAGAAATAACGACATTCCAGAAGAATCCAAGCAATATCATCATTCTGATCAAACAATATTCCTCAATATACATTTACTTGAATTGAACTTCATTACCAGGATTTAGATATATACAGGAACTGAAACTCTTCCGGAGCAGATGAGTGAATCGCATGTTTTAAGCGCGGTTGGTGTTACCTGATATTGGTTTTATGTGTATATGTTGTAGATCATTGCTTGTCCTTTTGTATTTTTAAACGATCGAATATAGTAAGCTATTGTTTAATGTTAGCACTCATGCATGAGGAATACAAACTGGACGACACTGCTTTACACAACATGTGTCGCAACCTTCCGCCCGGACAAAAATATAATCCATATATAGAGTCAATTGTAAGAGGACGAGTAACTTAAATATCAGAAAGAGCATGCATGCAACTTTCATATATTATAAATCACAGTTAAAATCGGGTACTTATATGCACGTTTGCTCATCTATCAGTATTTCTTTGTTGCAACGCGGATTTTGCGGAAGGATATTTCAATATCTAGAAATTGATATTGTGTTTACTATATAAGATACTTTGATTTTCGTATTGCGTCTGAAAATTTACATTTGAACAACAGAAATTGCGTGTTGATATTTCAGCAAGTGTACAAAAATTGTATCTTTCTATTTTTGTCCTGTTCTGAAATGTGTGTTTTCTGTTTTTAATTTTAGGATAAATTTTAGAACATAGTCTATTTATATCCTACGCTGCTGGGGGTTAAAATTCAACTGGTTTGTCAGTGTCGTTAGTTCTCGACCATCGTAGTTTTGCTCAGATTGGGAACCAGTGCTTTAGACAACATGTGTTCTAATGCTTGACGTACTATCTAATGAAAAGTCTAGAAAATCCCGAAGAGGTTTTGACCTGTTAACCTTAACTCACTGCTGACGTTGGATTGGATAACAGTTCATCGTCAAATCTATTAATAAGTGTTGTAATTTTTTTCAAGAGTCACATTCCCCTTCCACGAAAAAGACCCCATATAGAAAAATAGTTCCCTTTTCTAAGGTATAAAATTAAACCCTCAAATGGTTCTAAATGTACTATATTTCACTTTGACTGTCACTTTGATTTGCTTTCCCCTTCAAAACAGATGTGGTGTCTGGTAAACAGTTGATGGGAAATAAAATAATAATGTAACAGAATGTAAAACTGGGTTGTTGCATGTTATAGTAGTAGCTCCTACACCAACTGTTCTTTCCATTTTTGGCACTATTCAATAATTATATAAGTAGTTCCCCCTCCCCCTCCCCCACACAATGCTTCTTAAATATCAGATAACACTGATTTATGCTTGTAACTTTTAAAACTACAAGCAATTGTTTGCTTGTGGTTAAAAAAGTTAACCCCATTAGATTCTTTGGTAAAGGAACATCTACATTATGTTTTAGTTTGTGGGAATGAGTTTTGTAAAGGAGTTGTAAACGATAATTCAGACGAGGTAGGTTTCCTGTTAATAGCAGACTTACCAAGGTCTTTCACTCTTGGCCATGCTGACAAAATTTTCACTATTATATATATATATATATACAAATGTATATGCAAGAAAATGAAACATATTATGGAACATTGGATAAAAGTTGTTTCATGTGAATAACATATTGATGTCTGGAGTTTACTCTTAATTTACTATTTCAAAGTTTGACATCTTTTTCTAGAAGTATACTGATATTTTGCGATTGTGCATAGCATACAAAAAATCTACATGCAAGCAGCTCGATCGTTTAACATCACCTTTGGTGCTTTCATTTTTTCTTTTGCCCATTGGATTGGATTGTCTGTTTTTCTTCGATTGATGAATTATGATTATCCCTTTGATAATTTCAAACTCTTCTTGACCAAAGCTTGCAAAATACCAACTGCATATTAAAGACATGGAAAATTACATTCATTCTTTACCATCTTACTACGGAATGTTCTGTTAATTTGGGACTTAATCAAAGTCAAAAGGAAACGAAAACTAATGTAGTTTATTACCTAATTGTAAAGTTTTACATGTTTTATATATTATTTCTTTTTTTACTTTCCACTTTTTTCGGGTTTTGAGTTTCTAGTGTTATATTGCCTGGTAATCTATTGGTTTGTATTCTATTGCGCGGTGTTTTATTTCCTGGCTACTTTTGACCTTTGCTGTGATTATTGAGAACAATTTCATGAATATGCATTGCCAATCTGAAATCTTGAATAGTTCACACAGGATTACAGCGTATGCAAGCGTCGTAATATAAAACGATGTAACGCTTTGGATGCGACGTTTTGTGCATAATCGTAACTTCGTGTGCGGTACAATTCCTGCCGTTATGGCTCGTTCAGCTCTTTAATAAAAACAAATGTATATTATCAAAACAATGTTAGCCCCAAATATCGTATTAAATTCTCAGGAATCTAATAAAAAATGAATAGGGTTAATGACTGTTTGTGACAAACATATAATGTGTGGCACACTGCACGCACAATTGACTTTGACTCTCTCAAAGCAAAAAGAAATTGTAAACCTTATCCTATATTTGTTTTCAAATATAGTGAAGAAAACCTGTTTATTATCAAAATAAAATGATACATTACCAAACATTCATAAACAAATATTGTAATTGATTGTTAATTAAACGTTTAGTTCTAAATAATGTATTGCATTCTCAAAAATGTAATAACAAAATATTATTAATAGGGTTAATGGCTGTTTGTAACGAACACATAATATAGCAATCGCTGCATGCATTGTTGAGTTTTGAAAACTTTCTCACAATAAAAATAAAAAAATAAAGATGAACTAGTGTTTGTGATTAAATATGGTGAAAAAAACCTGGTTGTTATCAAATTAAAAATGATACATTGTCAAAAAATTCATTAACACATATTGTAATTGGTTGTTAATAAAACGCTTGGTTCTAAATAATGTATAACATTCTCAAAAATGTAATAACAAAATATTATTAATAGGGTTAACACACACATAATATATCAGTCGCTACATGCATTGTTGAGTTTTGGACTTTCTCAGAACAAAAAGAAAACATGAATATGATATTGTATGAGTGATCAAATAAAGTGAAGAATACACGTTTATTCTTAAAAATAAAATTTGTACATTATAAGAAATCCATTAACACATAGTTTAATTTGTCTTTAATAACATATTTAGTTATACACAACTCATAGCAATCTCATAAAATTAATAACAACATAAAAATAATAGGGTTAATGGCTGTTTGTAACGAACACATAATATATCAATCGCTGCATGCATTGTTGAGTTTTGGACTTTCTCACAATAAAAAGAAGAAATAAAGGTGAACTAGTATTTGTGATCAAATATGGTGAAGAAACCCTGTTTCTTATCACAATAAAAATGAAACATTAGCAAAAAATCATTTACAAATATTGTAATTGATTGTTAATAAAACGATTAGTTCTAAATAACGTATTGCATTCTCAAAAATGTAATAACAAAATATTATTAATAGGGTTAATGGCTGTTTGTAACGAACACATAATATATCAATTGCTCCATGCATTGTTGAGTTTTGGATTTTCTCAGAACTAAAAGAAAACATGAATATAATATTGTATGAGTGATCAAATAAAGTGAAGAAAACAGGTGTATTATTAAAATAAAAATTGTACATTATAAGAAATCCATTAACAAATATTTTAATTGGTTGTTAATGACATATTTAGTTATACACTACTCACATCAATGTCAAGAAATTAATAATAAAATAAAAATAATAGGGTTATTGGCTGCTTACCAAAAACACATAATATTGATCTTTGACTTTTTCAAAGGGAAAGGTAAACATAAGTTTATATTGTATATGTGATCAAAATAAGCATTATGCATCATTTGATGTCCATTAATGCATATCTTAGTTGACTGTTAATGAACTACTTAGTATAACATTCTTTAGAATTCAACGAAAATATAAAATGAATAGGATTAATGGCTGTTTTAAACGAACACATACTGTATCAATCATTGATTGCACTGTTGACTTGGGACTTTCGTAGGATAAAAAAAGAACACATGAAGCCTGTGTAAGAATGATGATGTTAGAGATGATACAGGCTTTCCGTTTGCATTTCTTATCCAGTATATTATCATGTGTGCCCATTTTATGTAGTTTTTTAAACAGACCAGATCATTGCTTGTCCTTTTGTATTTTTAAACGATCGAACATAGTAAGATATCGTTTAATGTTAGCGCTCATGCATGAGGAATACAAACCGGAAGACACTGCTTTACACAACATGTGTCGCAACCTTCGCCCGGACAAAAATATAGTCCATATATAGAGTCAATTGTAAGAGGACGAGTAGCTTAAATATCAGAAAGAGCATGCATGCAACATTCATATATTATAAATCCCGCTTAAAATCGGGTACTTATATGCACGTTTGCTCATCTGTCAGTATTTCTTTGTTGCAACGTGGATTTTGCGGATGGATATTTCAATATCTAGAAATTGATATTGTGTTTATTATGTAAGAGACTTTGATTTTCGTATTGCGTCTGAAAATTGACATTTGAACAACAAAAAATGCGTGTTGATATTTCAGCAAGTGAACAAAAATTGTACCTTTCTACTTTTGTCTTGTTCCGAAATGTGTGTTTTCTGTTTTTAATTTTAGAATAAATTTTAGAACATAGTCTATTTATATCCTACGCTGCTGGGGGTTACAATTCAAATGGTTTGTCAGTGTCGTTAGTTCTCGACCATCGTAGTGTTGTTCAGGATTGGCAAACAGTGCTTTAGAAAACGCGTGATATAATGCTTGACGTACTATCTAATGAAAAGTCTAGAAAATCCGGAAGAGGTTTTGAACTGTAAACCTTAACTCACTGCTGACGTATTTATGTCAACAATACATGCTTTCAAAGTATGTTCCACCTAAAAATAAACATGAAATGAAAGTATCGATGTAGGGCAATCGGCAAGCAAACTTGGACACAAATAATGAAAAAAAAACTGTATAATACTCCAATAGGTGTTCGTAATCGGAAGAGGTAATTCCGGGAATTGAATGTTGATGTTGGCTTCGAAACA
>MJUT01045813.1:163643-187514 GCA_002080005.1 Gigantidas platifrons | reverse complement strand
CCTCTTTTTAAAATTATTTACGCTGTAGATGATGTAACATAACACCGATTTTTTACAGTGTAAATGCTATGATTAACCCGTTTGTTGTCGAATCTTTAACAGTTAATAACACTACACGAAGAAGGAATATATTATCTGTATAATTTTGTACCAAATAATTTGAAAGAGTGTGATTTAGATTTAAAGATTGCCTAAATATAGAGAGACCTAGATATATTAATTCAAAATTTGACGGTATGTGGAGACAGGGACTTTATTATTCTATTTTGTTCACTTGGAGGTAGTATTTCCCGAAATTCAGGTATACTTTAAAATATTGTAATGAAGTTCATCAGTATTGCAGTGTGAGTAACCAAACATCATGTAGACCTTTTATGAACATGTATAGGCTACACCGAGATACATGCCGATATGGCTTGTAAACGTCCGTTTTATTTCTTAATATGGTCATGATAAAACTCTTTTCTTGCGACTTAAAGATAATACTTTTATTTTACATATACTCGTCAACTAAATCTATACTTCTAACAGGTAATATCACCCGCGCTGTACTAGTTAAGATTCAATGTTTGCACCATCCAAGTTTTATAATTCAGTGCCGTCATTAGGTTAACGTTAGGATACAAGCGTCTTTGTGATTCAAACGCACAATTAACCACTTATGGAACAGTAGCGTCACCAAACAGGAGAAGCGGTGAATGATTCCTATTAAATTCACTAAAATCCTAAGTGTACGAATAGATATTATATGTCGGTAATTTCAAACTTTACATGAGAACTAAAAAAATAAGTTTTTACAACAGTTTTTGTTACTTAAGATATTTTATAGTGTAAATTATTCAAAGCTTCGGTTTCTTAACAAATTAGCCTTGTAATTTCAAGATATGTTTTTCTATTCCATAAATATACCATTAAACCCCTATCCACAGTCTCAGTTTAGTATATGTAATCATTGACTTAGACGCACGACCAAAAACGAAAAAAATAAGGACGTTTATAGTACGTCGCTACAACGTAATAAAATGTTACGTTGTATGGTAGTAATAGCGAGCATCGCAAGATGCGAGCTAAACAGCAACATGTGTGTAAGGAGATGAATCAATATACTAACAATACCAACCGGAAGTGGTTTTTAAGTTTCAGCATAGAATGGACAATCGGAGAGAATGACCGGAAATAGCCTATTAATAAGAATAAAAAATAAGTATCCAGTTTAAAAATAACAAGCAAAAAATAGGAATCCGTACAGCTTCTTTACATGAAACGATTAATTTATTTAAAAAGATAACAATCGCTATAGTTTACGTCACACAAGTATTGTTACGTCACGTCATTCCTTTCATGATCGCTGTCACTGACACTGTTTAGAGTAAGCAATCATTGCCCTGCGTTTCTCATGTTGGTGGCGATTTACAGTTGGTTGCCGAATAATTGTTTATGTATTGAATGGTGTAGTTCCCAGCAATGTGAAAAGAATATCTTTATATTTAAAATTAGTAAGATAAATCTCGAGTACGTTGAGATTTTCCTGACGGAGATTCCGCAATGTTTACAAAGACGTCACTGGGGTTTCCCCACATTCCTAACTTATGACGTCACGAAAGTTAGTTCCGACTAAAGTACATCTTGTATATATATATAGGCCATTTTCTATCACATAGCAGGGTCGGATCCAGGATTTATAGTTAGGGGGGCGCACTTAAAAAAATAGCGGCGAGCGGAGCGAGGCGCGAACATTTTTGGGGTATTTCGTGTGAAAAATCACGATTTTACTAAACAAAAATCATATTTTTTCAAATTTTAGGGGGGCCGCGTCGAGTGCACCCCCCCCCCCACTGGATCCGCCCCTGCATAGGTTGTATCTATTAGCAAAATAGATGTATTTCTATATATACTTAGTGCTTGATAAATTAATTTATTTACAAAATGGACAATCGTTAGACCTTCTTGTTTCGCCCCTAAAGCTGTCGTCACACGATTTTGTTGATCATGTCGCTCATAGTTTCAAAACAAAGAAAAAAAATGTGAAGCAATTGTAGGAGTATAAAGATGATTTTTTCAAAAACAATATTGATTCAGTTGCCAACCCTTAAAACTATTTACCCTGGTTGGCGTGGCTAACCTATTGTTGGATGTTAGCCCTGAACTCCTCTATGGAGCTGGCCCAACTGTAGTGCCTTGTAGGTGATCCGATCTTGTGCTGTTCTTTGGAAGGAGTTTCTGAGAGTGTCATAATTGGACCTCTCCTTGAAGAACCTGCTGTCACCAGATCTGAGGTATAAGTCTCGGTCGATGTCCACGAGTCGATGCTGGATCTTATACATCATAACGAATCTGCTTATCCTCCTCCGTTCTACAGTCTGCCTCTCAAGTGATGTTAACATGCTTGTCACGTATCCTTGTGTTCTGCTGGTGCACAGTTGCTCAAATTTTAATGATTTAAATAAATGAAGAGTAAAAAAAATATTGTATTTATATATATATTATATATATACTATATATATATAATATTTGTTTTACTCTTCCTTTATTTAAATCATTGAAATTCAAGCGACTGTGGCTGGTGTAATCATTTATAACGAAGCGGGCAGCTCTTCATTGTACATTTTCAAATGTCTGTATCAGGGTTTGGGTGGTTAGGTCACAAACCACTGCTGCATATTCCAGGGTTGGTCGTAGGATCGTGAGGTAGCTGATTTCTCTTACTTGTTTCATTTTGATCAACTGCCGATTGGTCCGATCAAAATTGTTTGCTTACAACAAGAGAAGTGGATCAGAGGGGGTAAAACATTCGATATTTTATGCCTTTTCTGTCGGAGTTATGAATTAATTTGTGCGTGAAAATGATGATTATATATTTCTTTATGAAAGCTATTATTTGTTTTCTTATATCATTGACATTCCGGTGGACTTTGAACCACATTATTACAAATAATCATGTCAAAATTTAACGTTATGAACTTTCGTCATTTATTTTACAAAACATGTACATAAACACATACGAGCAACACGACCCACAGGGGTTTGTTACGATTTTGTATATCCCTCGACTACTCTCATGTGTCTCATGTGTACAAAAATGTATTTTTAGAGCAGTCAAGGGATAAAAACAATCGTAACAAGCCCCTGTGCACGACCCCGGGATTAAAAGGATACTTTTGTTTAAATGATAGACGTTTGACTCATCACAGTTACTTGACGTTTTAAAAACTAAGGGACCCGAGTGGCTCAATGAGCTAGGTCGCTGGATCTAACAACTCATACAAGCCTATCAACAATACGGCGTGGGTTCGCGCCCGGCTTTGTAAATTACAAAAAAGGTGCACTCGACTCGCAACCGCAAGTGATAAAGTTTACCAGTTGCTTGTCCATGGTCGGTGGTTCTCTCCGGGTACTCCGGCTTCCCCCGCCACTAAAACTGGTTGCAATGATATAGCTGAAATATTGCTGAAAGTGACGTTAAACACCAAAAATCAAATCAATCAAATCATTTTCAAAAACTAAAAAACAAATAAGAAAAAAATGTTTTTTTTTTTTTTGAACTTCAAGAGACTGTGGACTCATAATCATAGACTGGTAAAATACATGTCTATGCGTAGATGCGATGCTCGCCTGTAGGCTGTGCCTAATCCATATTTGTTTTACGTTGTGTAGACGTAATAATATGTTACGTTGTATGGTGGTAATATTTTTACGTTGTGTAGACGTCATTTTGTAACGTTGTATAAACGTCGTGATATAACGTTGTGAAATTACGTGAACACAACGTTGTGATAACGTTCTTTCCCGATGCTACGTTCAGACGACGAATCCCCGACGTCGGCGTTACGTCGTGTGTTTGGCTGGGTCAACGCTTCCGCTCTCCCTGATGTACCACAATTGCATGATGAGGCTTCAGACCTACATCAACGACATAATATCAACAAAAACGTCATCAGAGACAATAACTTATTGTGCTATCAGTGTCTATCGCCACTAAAGTTGTGAGTTCGAATGACGCTCAAGCGAGATGTACCTGACAAAACATTAAGTAATCAAGTTTGCCAGTGACTTGCGGCAAGTCGGTTACTGCGGTTTCCTCCACCAATAAAACTGACCGCCACGATATACACTTAGGTGACAAAAGTGCATTATATTTCACGTTTTGTGTACACAACGTCACGCTACGAGATAAGAATGTACTTCCGTTGATTACAACTTGATAGACATTGATCATTAGTTCACTAATTCACCAATCAGAGCTTAAAACATATACAAAAGTAGTCCCTTTTAAAGAAAAAAAGTTCATTTCGCTTTGTTGTATTGTGAAAAATACTGAATGAAATTGAATAATTAAAATTGATAGTTGGAAGTTAAATATATAAGGATTATTTTGAGTCCTAATGTGATGGATTTAGTTGTATTTTAATATCTTCATGGAGGATTTGATGCGTGATCTATAAATACTGCATTTCCGATGGATGACGGAGCTATTTTTATAGTAGATGTTGTCCAAAGCTTGGCATTTCACTACACAACTTTAACTATCCCATGGTATTTTGACGGAATGTAGAAGAATCATGTATGTTTCAGAAAATATATGGCCTTGCAAAGGTTAAGAGCAAATAGACAGGTAGGTTCGAATAAACACAAATTTAGTAGAAAATGTTCAAGAAATTAATTAGTGGTATCACATCATTATGTTACTGAATTAAGACACCATAATTTCCAATATATGACGTGTAAGTGACGTAAATTTCACGTGCGTACATAAAAAGATCTGCGGTGTCAAACATTTTAAAAAAAGATTTGAACAACGGGAATATATAGAACACAAGCCGCGCACAATTCGATCCAGATCTACGAGCAAACAAAGTGATCGTACGTTGATAAGGCAAACAGAATCGCCGAAGTTACAATTCAAAGACGATTGAGGAAAAATGGCTTTAACAAAAGAATCGTTGCGAAAACACTGACAATTTCGTTGAAAAAAAAAAAAAAACACTTATGTGATGGTGCCGAAATATATTCCACTGGACAATACGAGTAGCATGAAATAGAATAACATGTTCTGATCAAATATGGTGTAAGGGGAACTTCACGTGTGTATGTGTGTCGGAAATCCGAGGATATGTGGAACATGCAATGGTGAGGACTGCATATGGAAGTTGTAATGGCGGCGCCAGTGTTTCAGTAATGTCTTGGAATGTATTTGTAAAGACGGGTTGGGTAGAATCACAGATGTAGAAGGAAATATTAACCTGACTCAATACATAGACATCCTTGACACTTAATATTTTGGAAGCGATTATAATTATTTTTCTTTATGAATCCCCTATTCAATGCTTTTGTTCAATTTAGATGTGAATTTAGTGTTCAGTTCCACGTTAGCGCATCTTGAAATATGGATATGAAAATACTGATTGTGTTCGTTGCACTATTTTTAATTCCCGGAAGACTAGAAATGAACCTAAAAAGACAAAGTTTTCTTTTCATTCTGCAGATATGTCCTCTGTTAATTTATGGTATGTTTTGATTTTCTATTCCAATATTGGTTATTTATTAATGTATCCCTCTCTATGTACGGTATGCTCTACAAACAGTGATAATCATACCATGTTTCTTCTTTGATATGTAAAGGATTTACAGCCTATGCCTAGTGGGGAAGCATGAAATATACTTTTCGTTTGTAAAAAAAATAGTTTGTACATTTGTTGATTTTCGAATACTTCGAATATGGTTACACAAATTTTAAGAGATCAGTTTATACAAATATTCCACAGTGATATAAATAATAATTCGTCTCATGGCATATTTTACTCAGGATTTAAACAAGGGTTTTTTTTCTCGAAAACTGTTTATTAAGGCTCAGTGAATATAATAGAAAATGAATAGATAAATTCCGAACATCAAATTTACGTTCACCAATCGAAACATGACGTTGGTAAGGAAAGAAAGAACACGTAATTTTTGTGGGAATGGGATTGGGGATGAAATTCATATTCTGTTCCTATGTGAAAATGAAATTGTTGTAATATTAAGAAACAAATATATACCGTATTATTATAGAATCCATCCATCTTATATTGAACCTGTAGGTCCACTCTCAATGTGTAATTCTCAACTATATACAGTCCGACAAAAGATAAGCACCACGTGAGTTGTTTCAATAATATATTTTCTAATAAAGAACATATTTCAAATCGGTTTGCTGTTTTCGTTACCTGTACACACATACTTACTTACCTGTGAAACAGGTTATTGATCGATTTGTATTTATGTGTATACGACAGGGTGTGTAAAGTGCCACGTGCACTTTTCAACATTTGTGTTTGCGAACGAAAGGTGATTTTTTGTTGTGTAGAGTTTTAAGTTTCATGTTTTATTGGTTTGGTATGGTGCGGCGAAAATTAACCATACCAGAAAGGTGGCAATCTGTTGGCATGCATAACGGTGGCTTTAGCATAGAAGGGTGGCAGACCACTTCAGAGTTAACCATTCCATCATTGTACGACTAATGCAGCGTTTTCGTCAAACGGGAAATGCTACTGAACGTCCACGTGCAGGTAGACCTCGCAAAACGACGCCGAGAGAGGACCGGCTCATATCCAGACGGGCGCGACAACGGCCGTTCAGAAAAGCTGGTGCACTTCGTGTTAATTTAGCGTTTGGAGGCCACATTAGCACACGCACTGTTATCAGACGCCTCCACCATTAGGCAATGCGTGCGCGACTACCCATAAAACGTCCACAGTTGACATTACGTCATCGCCATGCTCGATTTGACTGGTCACATGATCATTTGGGGTGGACTATTCCTACATGGAGACGAGTCCACTGGTCTGATGAAAGCCGTTTTTTGCCACGCCCTACCGACGGTCGTGCAAGGGTTTGGCGCCAAAGAAACACTTCATTTCAGGATAACCACATTTTGGGCACAACTGCGTTTGGGGATGGGAGTGTAACTGTCTGGGGTTGTTTTTCCTTTGACTGTAAGTTGGACTTGTACGGTATTGATGGTAAAATACCGTGACAATGTGCTCGCTCCGCGCGTAGTCCCCCATTTCGACAATCATGCGTTGCCTGACAGGCCAATGTTCATCGCCGACAACACTAGGCCACATAGAACACGAATTGTACAACATTTTTTTACAGCAAGAGGCTGTTCAGACAATTCCATGGCCTGCGATGTCGCCAGACATGAACCGCATAGAGCATGCATGGGACATTATTGGCCGAAAAATTAACCAACACAGTCCAAAATGTCAAAATATTGACGGATTAAGAACTGCTATCTTAGAGGAGTGGCAACAGTTCCCCCAAGAACGGCTTAGGCGTCTTGTGCGAAGCATGACGAGGCGTGTGACAGAACTTCACAATACACGTGGTGGATATACTCGTTATTGATTTTTATGCCTTACACATACGCACAATAGATGCATTTAAAAGTTCTTAAAATCTGAAAACTCTGCATTTTAATGCAATGTTAACAAATTCCATCAAAGTCAAACTGGTTTTACGTTTTTCCAGCGCCTGTTTTGAACCCCATTTTTGCCAGGTCATAGTCACGTCTTTCAGGATGATAAATACTTCGTAGATTGGTAATTGTAGAGCCCTTGGTGTAGTCTTTTAAGAAGTGTAAGAAAAATGGTGAAATCTATTTCATTGTTTTAACAGTATTGATGTAAAAAAATATATCGATAAAAATATAGGGTGGTGCTTAACTTTTGTCGGGGTGTATATAAAGAGAAAGTATCTACATTTATAAGAAAAACTGTGCATATTTTTTTTTATGAATTTGTATATTATATTATGTGTACAGAATATTTGCCATTACTTTTATGGAGTATGTTTGTATTAACTATTTTCTTTGTCGTCATTTGGTTTATTCCGTCATGTTAATTAACATGATATTTGTAATATATGACCTTATGTTACACGTTGAATGTTTTCTCAATAAACTGATACTTTTGCAGCAGTAGTAATTATTTGTTTTTATCTTCTGTGAACCTGTGTTTACAACCTTTACATTTGTCTACATTTTTTAAATCTACTGTAGGCCACACTTGTTTTTGGTTCTGATGTTTACTTCTTCAAGGCTTATTATTATCTTTTCCATTCTAAGTTGACAATTTCATAACTTTCACAATCTGATAATTGAAATGGATCACATTTACAATTAATTTGTGTCGGATTGTTTTCTCATCAGTATTGTTTCTTGAAAATAATAATGTTTAATGTCGCATTTGATCCTGTCGATTCCTCGATCAATGGCGTGTGGAAATGTACACATTTGACGCTTGGAATTAATAATGTTACTGTAACTGCAATGAATGAAACTCTAAGTAATCACTAATTATATTTCGTGACAAAATTGTTAAAGTCGTGATCGTAATTGGGGATTGGAAATAATTCGGTTAAAACATCTGAAAAACACGGAATATAGGTCTTGGATTACTTCCTCTCGAATTGGTAGAAATGTATTTTCAATTAAATCATACAAAACATTGTCTAGTTTCCTACATTATCAACGAGATAGTTAATTAATATCTACCTTTGCAATCAAAACCTATCAGTACGAGGTTTTTTTTAGGTACACTGTGGATACATTCACCAAAAAAGCTTATATACACGTATTTGAAATATTGTTGAAGAAAGGTGCTAAATACAACCTCTCCTGCATAATCCACTGTTGCAATTTAGTTTATCCGTCAGGTAAAATCCAGCATTCGTTGCTTGTGTATATTGATACATCTGGAGAGGGTAGTTGTCGAATTTTGTTTTAACGTTAATGACCAGTGAATGAATTTGAATTTTGGTGTTCAACGCCACTTTCAGCAATATTTCAGTTATATCATGGCGACCTGTTTTAAGTGGTGGAGGAAGCCAGAGTACCCGCAGAGAACCACGGACCTTGGGCCAGTAACTGGTAAACTTTATCACTTGCGGCTGCGAGTCGAGTCCACCTTTTTTTGTAATTTACAAAGCTGGGCGCGAACCCACGCCGTATAGGTTATAGGCTTGTATGTGCTGTTAGATCCAACGACCTAGCTCATTGAGCCACCCGGGCCCATTTAATGACTAGTGGCAATTTATCAGGAGCATCTAATTGCAAATAGAACGATAAAGAATAATGCCATGTGCAATTTGCATTGCACATGAAATTCTCCATGCTTCTAATATCGTCGAAAATCCACACATGTAAGCTGATTTAGTGCATAACCTGTCTGGTAGTGTCTGACCCCTACGTACATTGAAAGGAAAATTTAACGGCTTCTGATTACCCATTTGGTGTCTTCAAAGGTGTCTTAAATACTAAATATTGTAGAACCGATAAAAACTCAGAGACCACTCCTAGATAATTTGATGAATAACGGGTAAAGATGAACCTTAGCTTTTTCAAAAACATTTCAATTTTTATGTCACACAGCATTTTTTTTTTAAATAGTTCATCGAAATGTTCTGATCTAATGCTAATTTGTGTTCCTATGGAGATTATTTGTAAATACTTAATAGATAAACCAAGAAATTACAGAATTTAAAGATCCATCTTCCACAAAAATAAAGCGCATGCGTCGACCATACTGCATATATAAGTATATTTTTTATATTATTCTTTTTTTTCTTGTGTTTGTGTTTTTTCTTCTTCTTTTTTTGCCTTTTTGTAATTTCGGTGAGGAAGGGGATGACAGAATAGTAGGGGACAAACGTTTTGTACTGAAATTCACGATATGTGTCACTTGTTGTTTTATTAAAAACTATCTAGAAATCCTTTGTTCTATTCTGACATGACTTGATGACCCAAATTTGATAAATCACTCATATGTTTCTACGGCACTATGTTTGTCCAATTAGAGCCTACATTACAGATACTGGCTAAAGTGGGACCAGGCAAGAACGTTGGATGTTGTAGCTTTTTAAAGGACCACAACAGAGCCCTTGCAAGGCTTATAATAGAGACCCAAAGTTCAAATAGGACGTGATGTAATGACCATATTTAAATGGAACTCACAGATGAGCCGATGGTATGGACCGACGAATGTTTTAAGTAATTGTTATGTCTTCGCGTCGGCGAAGCATTATAACAGTGCAGTTTGCAGTAGCTGGGTAGCGGGATATTATTTACCTTGTTTATTGTCCTTTCAGTATTTTTAAATGTGATATCGAAAGAGCTCAACTGTTCCAGTCATTGGAAAAGCTTTTCAACCCATAACTTTGGGTTAATGAACCATGTTAGTGAACTATTATCGGTCCCCAACAAGAATTGTCCACCTAGAAATTAATGTGCATTTTACTTTGAATGAAACCGGTTAGCAAAGCACAATATTTTCTTGTGCGAGACTTAGGCATTTATTTGCAAGGCTGATGACTTCACTGTCCTACCTGGATCTGACATAGGACTGTGCCTATCTAATGCGTCAGTGTCCAAGACAAACGGTGGAAGGTACACCAACATGTGGAATGAGGAGCTTTTAAAGAATCATATCCTCATTGTCCATTGGAACTTTTCCTTTCAGTAATATGCTGTACAAAAGCTCTTCAATTTAGCCATAGCGCGGAATAAATCGCCGATAATAATTGGAGTGTTTCAAAATGCTAGCTTTTTTGCATTGGATTTATTGATTAATTGATGTTTAACACCAACTTTATCAGTATTTCAAGTGTATCCTAACGTGAACAAATTTTACAAATTGGTTTCCTTTTTTTCATATCGGAGGGTACTCGCAAATCATTTGTTTAGCATTTATCTAGAAACTTTTGCCACTAACGGTATCAGTGCATTATCAAATAGACTGAAAGAAGTAGCTAACACTGTTTGACTACCGTCTGCAGGTGCAACCTCGATCTTGTGAAACTTATGATTAACGAAGGAAACATATCCAATATCCGGGTAATATCTCAAAGCATTATTTAGTATTTGACAAGAGATGTAAATATTTGCTTTTCACCCGATTTTTATGAGGTTCGTTTTGCTCAATCATTATTTTCCTGTGTAGTGTTTTGTATATCATTATACCTCATATATTAATTACCATAAATAGATTAATTTGATTGGACAATGGGTAAAAATCAGAACACATGATCATACATGACAAAAATCATATTCCGTGAAATAAAAATCACATTCCACCACTTCGGAAGCCTCGCGGGTTTTCCCACCAGAGTTATCGTTCTTTGACAGGAAACGTCAGAGGCACTCGGAACGCATCATTTGCAGGCAACCGTTACAATGTGGTTTGTAAGTATCTGAGACAACTTTCCAATGGACTTAGAATATGTTTGCCAGCAGTATTGTACATATATTTGTTTTCTTGGGTTCATTCGGTATAACAAAACATTCATAACATGCGGATACAGGAAATATGAAAATGTATTCACCCACGAGTACCATATGATACTCTTGAGTGAATACATTTTCATATTTTCCTCACTAGCATGCAATAAATGTATATTATTGTCTGTTTTTTTTTCCTTTTGCAATTATATTATCTGTCCATCGATTTAATCACATCATAGATCATAGATCATGCATTTTTAATCTTCCTGTGTTTTACTGTTAAGGCTAAATTAGGAAACATAATATTGAGTGTCAGTTGCAACCTTTATTTTATAAATTTAAGCTCATTCGGTTAGATAAGATTCAAATAATCATCAAATTTAGAATTATTCATCTATATAGCGGAAGCAAAAATTAAGCGAATGAATATGATGGAATATCGTTAAAAAATCAAAGTAATAATATACGATGTCTTGATACAAGCTGATTTATCAAAATCGTTGGAATTAAAGTTAAAATGTTCTTTAATCTGTTATATCATATGTTTTATGTTACAATTTTCTTTAATGCATTTCAAGCCAAAATTAAAATTAGTTATATGTCTATGCGTGAAAGCTGGTACATAACATTTGTGTGACTGTCGCGTGCAATAAACACCACACACTGTGATAGGCTAGGGGGAAATTATGACTTGTGCATGCATGTCCACTTCTTCAAACGAGAAAGCTGGTAATGCGATAAGAAACTAGAGTTTACATACGAAATACCAGGAATTTTACACGAAAACATTTTTCCGATCATCATGTATCTATAAATATCTCAATATTAAAGTAAAAACTGTACATTAAACATTTACGAATTGGTTTACAGATTTGCTGAGTTTTGCAGTGGCAGCCTTCAATTTTCTACCAAATTAAATGCTGTTTTTGTACTCAAATGGCTGTATGAACAACAAAACATTACAAACAGATAATTCAGTTACAAATACCTGAATGATTCAGCAAACTCCTAAGTTTCATGGCTGTACAATAACGTGATGAACATCACAATAAACAAAATGTTGAGCCTTGAAAACTTTCGAGATCATTGGGCCACACCAAGGTTTTGTGTGCATGTTGTTAACATTTAAAATATTGAAATTGTTTCACAAACTCGTTGTATTGTAATGTGATATATAAATGTTATATTTTTAAAACTTATACAATTTACTGCATATGAAATTGTGTTGATTTATCAATTTAGTGCATGATTTTCCTTCATGAAATCTTAAGTAACATATATTTTGACGTCATTGTAGAAGGAATGTCCTAGGGACGAACGGGACGTTTTGCAATAAGAAAAATGAAAAATAAAATACGGTTGGATTCTGTATTTAAAAACAACAATGCTTAAACCGTAATATGTCATTTATTCAGCTATCAGACAGGGTATATAATGTGACACTTCCGGCTTAGGATAAATATAGATCCTAAGCCGCTATTGTCACATCACATATCCTGTCTGATAGCGGAATAACATATATATAAAGATAGATATATATACTAGTCAACAAAAGAAACCACACAACTATTTTTTTGTTAAATATATGTTTATGTTAAAACAAAAACAACTGTTTATTATCATTTACGCCAATGAGTAACGTACGTTTCCTCACAAAGCAAGCATTAACATTCTCTTCTGTTACGGAAACAAATCAAGACTAATGATTCGTCTTCGACAAACAGGTAGGATGATTGATAGACCCCGTAGCGACAGGACGCGGGTGACGTCACAATGTCAAGACAGACACGTATGTCTTATTTACCTCCGGAACCGTATGGCAGCGACTGACGACACTGCCCGTAGAACACATGGTCAGGTAAATGTCCGCATTTCGGTACGTGACAGATCCAGATTTACAGAATTACATCACAAGGAAATCCTGCGCAGTTGTTTTAGTTGAGGGAATAAGGATGTCACTAATCATAAATAGTTAGTATCAGGTTAATTCAGGGGTGTTAAAACGTTAGGCGACGATTTGTTGGAATGTTGATAAAACAAAGAACATGGCACTTCCAACCCTCTCGATTGCCATTTTCAATGCAAAAGATGGATGCATTTCGTTCATTCGAATTCCTTGATCTCTCTTTTCGACGTCAAACGAGACAATAGTACCCGAATGGCCCAACCTCCGTTTACAAACAAGTGAAATTCGTAGCTCTATGATCACAATAAAAAGGAAATAAAAAAACAGCATAAGAGCTGCGGTTCCGCATATATTGCTTTGTCAAGAAACGTATCTTTATGTAAAATATGCACATTTTCTGAACATATAATATCTGCTTGCATGAGTTCTGGGGGGTTTTCCAAAATTTGCCATAAGCATTGACAACCTTTTTTGTGAATAAATGATTATTTTTATTACATGCGTTAACATAGGAAAATACACTAATAATACTATATACATAGTCCAATCTTATTTACTTTTGATAAACTAATTATTTGCTTCTGTAAATTCACAGATATGGATCTTCATTTTAGTACTGTTAGCAATTACATTAACAACAAAATATGCAATGAATAAATAATAACAACTGATATATACAATGTATATCTAAATTTTCATATTGTCATAAATTTCCTCCTTCTTCTTTGACTTCTTCTTTTCTGAAACAGAAATTATATATTTAAAAGTTCTAATAATGATAGTAATGATGGTCAGTGTCTCAGATTAAACATTTATTATACAGTGTAGATTTATGCTTATCGGTATCTTCATTCGATACATGCCACTACAGCTCATATTCGGTTAGATGTATAAATAACTTATAAACGCTACGTGTCAGCATCCTATCATATCAAAATATAGTTGATGCATTCGAACAAAAAATTTGAAAATAAGACGAATTTAGACTGAGTATGCTTATTGTCCTACTTCAATATAGGTCATAAACTTATGATTAATTACAAAGTATTCTTCATATATTGAAATGAAACTGAAATTTAATCTTAATCATAAACATGTTGACTTTTCATTAGTTGAGATCAGTTTTATTGGTGAAGGAAACGGAGTACCTGAAGAAAATCATCGACCTGCGGCAAGTCACTGATAAACTTGATCACATAATGTTATATGGCGTACACCTCGCCAAAGTGGGGCTCGAATTCATAATGTTAGTGGTGATAAGTAATGGTTGCATATGTAGTAAAAAATCCAACTACCATACGATCACGACCACGACCGCCCATTAATCTACTCATAGACTGCTACAGCAATATCGAACATAATTTCTAAAATATGAATGATCAATGAGCTTAGGTAGGACATACTATATCACATTAAAATATACATAGCTAATACATTGATGAATTATCACGTACACACAAACAAAATAATAAAGAATTCCACACTCCATACATATAGATTTAAATGTGCACTAACAAGAAAGAAACCCATTTAAATTTAAGATTAAGATAAATAGATATGCGATCGCGTTAATATCTTGACTTCATTTTCAAATACACCGGGAAGACCTCAACTATCAGTTTATCTTGTGTCCAAGAACTCCTGTTGAAGTAGAAGAATTTATTCGTAGCGTGGTACACCTATTCCGAAAGAGTGCTAAATAAATAGTTTATGTTTAAATAATGTCAAGTTGTTAAGGAAATGACATTAAATTTGCTAGCTGTGATCTTCAGTGAAACAAATACCGCGGCTATATATTTGTTCTCCTTAAAATTAGCAACATTACTACACTATTCTTAGATTATTTGGAGTTTCAATCTTATGACTTTGGGCGTACTCGATGATCACTAAATTTGATATGATTTAATACAAATAATCCTCAAAGCGGACAAGAAAGAATACTAATACAAAATATCACATCCTTTATCCTAGCATACTTATACCATTTGAATAATGCAACTAGTCATAAGATATATCTAAGACAATAACAGTACCTTTCGGTTGTATATTCAGATTATTGTAAGTGTGATCGGTATACCTATGACAATACCAGTACCCAGGGCCATCGATATTTTTAATCTATATAAACGACATTTGAGAAAAACTCCACTCTTTAAGTAGATTATTTGCTGACGACACTGCTCTTGGATATTCAAGTCGAAATGTTGATGAAATCAATACTGTCATCAATCACGACTTGAACGAACTTAATGTTTGGTCTCGTAGTTGGTTAATGTCTTTTAACTCTGATAAAACTGAAATAATGGTTTTTTCCAATATTGATACAGAAAATGATTTCAATTTATCTTTTGAGGGTAAATACATTCCACTTACTGATACCCATAAACATTTGGGAGTAACGTTTTCAAGTAATGCTCAATGGAATGGCCATGTCGAAAACATTATTTAAAAAATCTCCAAACATCTTTGCATGTTACGGAAATTGAAACTAAGAATGAATGGCGGAAATTTGTAGCTTGTTTTTATTCGCCCACTATTTGAATATGTGGGTCTCGGTATTCTAATAAATTAGAACGACAGCAATTAGAAGCTGCTCGTATTATAACAGGCTTCCCAATATTTACAAAAAACTGTATAACTTTATCAGGAATTGCCAATAACTAAGACAATAGCAGTACCTTTTGGTTGTTTATTAAGATTACTGTAAGTGTGTTCAGTATATCTAAGACAAAAACAGTACCTTTTGGTTGTTTATTAAGATTACTGTAAGTGTGTTCGATATAACTAAGAAAAAAACAGTACCTTTCTGTTGTTTATTAAGATTACTGTAAGTGTGTTCGGTATAACTAAGACAAAAACAGTACCTTTTGGTTATTTATTAAGATTACTGTAAGCGTGTTCGATATAACTAAGACAATAACAGTACCTTTTGGTTGTTTATTCAGACTAATGTAAGTGTGGTCGGTATAACTAAGACAATAACATTACCTTTTGGTTGTTTATTCAGACTAATGTAAGTATGGTCGGAATAACTAAGCAAATAACAGTATATTTTCGTTGTCTATTCAGATTATTCTTGGTATCGTCGGTATAACTAAGAAAATACCAGTACATTTTGTTTGTTTATTCAGACTATTGTTGGTGTGGTTGGTATAACTAGAACAATAACAGTACCGGTTGGTTGTTTATTCAGATTATTGTTGGTGAGGCCGGTATAACTAAGACAAAAAGGGTACATTTTGGTTGTTTAATCAGATTATTGTTGGTGAGGTCGATATAACTAAGACAAAAAGGGTACATTTTGCTTGTTTAATCAGATTATTGTTGGTGAGGTCGATATAACTAAGACAAAAAAGGGTACATTTTGGTTGTTTAATCAGATTATTGTTGGTGAGGTCGATATAACTAAGACAAAAAGGGTACATTTTGCTTGTTTTATCAGATTATTGTTGGTGTGGTCGGTATAACTAGGACACTAACTGTACAATTTGGTTGTTTATTCAGACTATTGTTGGTGTGGTCGGTTTAAATGAGACAATAACAGTACCGTTTGATTATTTATGCAAACTATTTTAAGTGTGGTCGGTATAAATAAGACAATAATAGTACATTTCGGTTGTTAATTAAAATTATTGTAAGTGGGGTCGGAATAACTCAGACAATAACAGTACCTTTTGGTTGTTTATTAAGACTATTTTAAGTGTGGTAGATATAACTAAGACAATATCAGTACCTGTTGGTTGTTTATTAAGATTACTGTAAGTGTGTTCGGTATAACTAAGACAAAAACAGTACCTTTTGGTTATTTATTAAGATTACTGTAAGTGTGTTCGGTATAACTAAGACAATAACAGTACCATTTGGTTGTTTATTCAGACTAATGTAATTGGGGTCGGAATAACTCAGACGATAACAGTACCTTTTGGTTGTTTATTAAGACTATTTTAAGTGTGGTAGATATAACAAAGAAAATAACAGTACCTTTTGGTTGTTTATTAAGATTGTTGTTAGTGTGTTCGGTATAAGTAAGACAATAACAGTACCTTTTTATTGTTTATTAAGATTATTGTAAGTATGGTCGGTATAACTAAGACAGTAACAATAACTTCTGGTTGTGTATTAAGATTATTGTAAGTGTGGTCGGTATAACTAAGACAATAACAATACCTTTTGGTTGTTTATTCAGACTATTTTAAGTGTGGTCGGTATAAATAAGCAAATAACTACCTTTTCTTTGTTTATTCATATTATTTTAAGTGTGGTCGGTATAACTAAGTCAATAGCAGTGCCTTTTGTTGTTTATTCAGATTATTGTTGGTGTGGCTGGTTTAGCTACGACAATAACGGTACCTTTTGGTTGTTTATTCAGGTTATTGTAAACGTTGTCGGTATAACTAAGACAATAACAGTACATTTTGGTTGTTTATTAAGATTATTGTAATCGTGGTTTCTATTAGTAAGACAATAACAGTATATTTTGGTTGTTTATTAAGATTATTGTAATCGTGGTCTCTATTAGTAAGACAATAACAGTATATTTTGGTTGTTTATTAAGATTATTGTAAATGTGGTCGGTATAAATAAGACAATAGCAGTACCTTTTGGTTGTTTATTCAAACTATTGTAGGTGTGGTCGGTATAAATAATATAATAACAGTATCTTTTGGTTGTCTATTCAGACTATTTTAAGTGTGGTCGGTATAACTAAGCAAACAACAGTATCTTTTGGTTGTCTATTAGATTATTTTTGGTGTGGTCGTTATAACTAAGCAAATAACAGTACCCTTTGGTTGTTTATTCAGACTATTTTAAGTGTGGTCGGTAATACCAAATCAATTAAAGTACCATTTGGTTGTCTATTCAGACTATTTTAAGTGTGGTCGATATAACTAAGCAAACAACAGTATCTTTTGGTTGTCTATCAGATTATTTTTGGTGTGGTCGTTATAACTAAGCAAATAACAATACCTTTTGGTTGTCTATTCAGACTATTTTAAGTGTGGTCGTTATAACTAAGCAAATAACAGTACCATTTGGTTGTTTATTCAGACTAATGTAAGTGTGGTCGGTATAACTAAGACAGTAACAGTACCATTTGGTTGTTTATTCAGACTAATGTAAGTGTGGTCGGTATAACTAAGAAAATAACAGTACCATTTGGTTGTTTATTCAGACTATTTTAAGTGTGGTCGGCAATACCAAATCAATAACAGTACCATTTGGTTGTTTATTCAGACTATTGTAAGTGTGGTCGGTATAACTAAGACAATAACAGTAACTTCTGGTTGTTTATTAAGACTATTGTAAGTGTGGTCGGTTTCACTGAGACAATAACAGTACCTTTTGCTTGTTTATTCAGACTATTTTAAGTGTGGTCGGTATAACTAAGCAAATAACAGTATATTTTGGTTGTCTATTCAGATTATTCTTGGTGTCATCGGTATAACTAAGAAAATACCAGTACATTTTGATTGTTTATTCAGACTATTGTTGGTGTGGTGGGTATAACTAGGACAATAACAGTACCGGTTGGTTGTTTATTCAGATTATTGTTGGTGAGGCCGGTATAACTAAGACAAAAAGGGTACATTTTGGTTGTTTAATCAGATTATTGTTGCTGTGGTCGATATAACTAAGACAAAAAGGGTACATTTTGGTTGTTTAATCAGATTATTGTTGGTGTGGTCGGTATAACTAGGACAATAACGGTACAATTTGGTTGTTTATTCAGACTAGTGTTGGTGTGGTCGGTATAACTGAGACAATAACAGTACCGTTTGGTTATTTATGCAGACTATTTTAAGTGTGATCGGTATAAATAAGACAATAATAGTACATTTCGGTTGTTTATTAAAATTATTGTAAGTGGGGTCGGAATAACTCAGACAAAAAGAGTACCTTTTGGTTGTTTATTAAGACTATTTTAAGTGTGGTAGGTATAACTAAGAAAATAACAGTACCTTTTGGTTGTTTATTCAGATTGTTGTTAGTCTGTTCGGTATAACTAAGACAATAACAGTACCTTTTTATTGTTTATTAAGATTATTGTAAGTATGGTCGGTATAAATAAGACAGCAACAATAACTTCTGGTTGTGTATTAAGATTATTGTAAGTGTGGTCGGTATAACTAAGACAATAACAATACCTTTTGGTTGTTTATTCAGACTATTTTAAGTGTGGTCGGTATAAATAAGCAAATAACTATCTTTTCTTTGTTTATTCATATTATTTTAAGTGTGGTCGGTATAACTAAGTCAATAGCAGTGCCTTTTGTTGTTTATTCAGATTATTGTTGGTGTGGTCGGTTTAGCTACGACCATAACGGTACCTTTTGGTTGTTTATTCAGGTTATTGTAAACGTTGTCTGTATAACTAAGACAATAACAGTATATTTTGGTTGTTTATTAAGATTATTGTAATCGTGGTCTCTATTAGTAAGACAAAAACAGTATATTTTGGTTGTTTATTAAGATTATTGTAAATGTGGTCGGTATAAATAAGACAATAGCAATACCTTTTGATGTTTATTAAGATTATTGTAAATGTGGTCGGTATAAATAAGACAATAGCAGTACCTTTCTGTTGTTTATTCAAACTATTGTAGGTGTGGTTGGTATAAATAAGATAATAACAGTACCTTTTGGTTGTCTATTCAGTCTATTTTAAGTGTGGTCGGTATAACTAAGCAAACAACAGTATCTTTTGGTTGTCTATCAGATTAGTTTTGGTGTGGTCGTTATAACTAAGCAAATAACAGTACCCTTTGGTTGTTTATTCAGACTATTTTAAGTGTGGTCGGTAATACCAAATCAATTAAAGTACCATTTGGTTGTCTATTCAGCCTATTTTAAGTGTGGTCGGTATAACTAAGCAAACAACAGTATCTTTTGGTTGTCTATCAGATTATTTTTGGTGTGGTCGTTATAACTAAGCAAATAACAGTACCCTTTGGTTGTTTATTCAGACTATTTTAAGTGTGGTCGGTAATACCAAATCAATTAAAGTACCATTTGGTTGTCTATTCAGTCTATTTTAAGTGTGGTCGGTATAACTAAGCAAACAACAGTATCTTTTGGTTGTCTATCAGATTATTGTTGGTGTGGTCGTTATAACTAAGCAAATAACAGTACCTTTTGGTTGTCTATTCAGACTATTTTAAGTGTGGTCGGTATAACTAAGCAAACAACAGTATCTTTTGGTTGTCTATCAGATTATTTTTGGTGTGGTCGTTATAACTAACCAAATAACAGTACCATTTGGTTGTTTATTCAGACTAATGTAAGTGTGGTCGGTATAACTAAGACAATAACAGTACCATTTGGTTGTTTATTCAGACTATTATAAGTGTGGTCGGTATAACTAAGACAATAACAGTAACTTCTGGTTGTTTATTAAGACTATTGTAAGTGTGGTCGGTTTCACTGAGACAATAACAGTACCTTTTGTTTGTTTATTCAGACTATTGTTGGTGTGGTGGGTATAACTAGGACAATAACAGTACCGGTTGGTTGTTTATTCAGATTATTGTTGGTGAGGCCGGTATAACTAAGACAAAACATGTACATTTTGGTTGTTTAATCAGATTATTGTTGCTGTGGTCGATATAACTAAGATAAAAAGGGTACATTTTGGTTGTTTAATCAGATTATTGTTGGTGTGGTCGGTATAACTAGGACAATAACTGTACAATTTGGTTGTTTATTCAGACTATTGTTGGTGTGGTCGGTATAACTAAGACAATAACAGTAACTTCTGGTTGTTTATTAAGACTATTGTAAGTGTGGTCGGTATAACTGAGACAATAACAATACCTTTTGGCTGTTTATTCAGACTATTTTAAGTGTGGTCGGTATAAATAAGCAAATAACTATCTTTTCTTTGTTTATTCATATTATTTTAAGTGTGGTCGGTATAACTAAGTCAATAGCAGTGCCTTTTGTTGTTTATTCAGATTATTGTTGGTGTGGTCGGTTTAGCTACGACAATAACGGTACCTTTTGGTTGTTTATTCAGGTTATTGTAAGCGTTGTCGGTATAACTAAGACAATAACAGTATATTTTGGTTGTTTATTAAGATTATTGTAATCGTGGTCTCTATTAGTAAGACAATAACAGTATATTTTGGTTGTTTATTAAGATTATTGTAATCGTGGTCTCTATTAGTAAGACAATAACAGTATATTTTGGTTGTTTATTAAGATTATTGTAAATGTGGTCGGTATAAATAAGACAATAGCAGTACCTTTTGGTTGTTTATTAAGATTATTGTAAATGTGGTCGGTATAAATAAGACAATAGCAGTACCTTTTGGTTGTTTATTCAAACTATTGTAGGTGTGGTCGGTATAAATAATATAATAACAGTACCTTTTGGTTGTCTATTCAGACTATTTTAAGTGTGGTCGGTATAACTAAGCAAACAACAGTGTCTTTTGGTTGTCTATCAGATTATTTTTGGTGTGGTCGTTATAACTAAGCAAATAACAGTACCCTTTGGTTGTTTATTCAGACTATTTTAAGTGTGGTCGGTAATACCAAATCAATTAAAGTACCATTTGGTTGTCTATTCAGACTATTTTAGGTGTGGTCGGTATAACTAAGCAAACAACAGTATCTTTTGGTTGTCTATCAGATTATTTTTGGTGTGGTCGTTATAACTAAGACAATAACAGTACCATTTGGTTGTTTATTCAGACTAATGTAAGTGTGGTCGATATAACTAAGCAAATAACAGTACCATTTGGTTGTTTATTCAGACTATTTTAAGTGTGGTCGGCAATACCAAATCAATAACAGTACCATTTGGTTGTTTATTCAAACTATTATAAGTGTGGTCGGTTTCAGTGAGACAATAACAGTACCTTTTGGTTGTTTATTCAGACTATTTTAAGTGTGGTCAGTATAACTAAGCAAATAACAGTATATTTTGGTTGTCTATTCAGATTATTCTTGGTGTCATCGGTATAACTAAGAAAATACCAGTACATTTTGTTTGTTTATTCAGACTATTGTTGGTGTGGTGGGTATAACTAGGACAATAACAGTACCGGTTGGTTGTTTATTCAGATTATTGTTGATGAGGCCGGTATAACTAAGACAAAAAGGGTACATTTTGGTTGTTTAATCAGATTATTGTTGCTGTGGTCGATATAACTAAGACAAAAAGGGTACATTTTGGTTGTTTAATCAGACTATTGTTGGTGTGGTCGGTATAACTGAGACAATAACAGTACCGTTTGGTTATTTATGCAGACTATTTTAAGTGTGGTCGGTATAAATAAGACAATAATAGTACATTTCGGTTGTTTATTAAAATTATTGTAAGTGGGGTCGGAATAACTCAGACAATAACAGTACCTTTTGGTTGTTTATTAAGACTATTTTAAGTTTGGTAGGTATAACTAAGAAAATAACAGTACCTTTTGGTTGTTTATTTAGATTGTTGTTAATCTGTTCGGTATAACTAAGACAATAACAGTACCTTTTTATTGTTTATTAAGATTATTGTAAGTATGGTCGGTATAACTAAGACAGCAAAATAACTTCTGCTTGTGTATTAAGATTATTGTAAGTGGGGTCGGAATAACTCAGACAATAACAGTACCTTTTGGTTGTTTATTAAAACTATTTTAAGTGTGGTAGGTATAACTAAGAAAATAACAGTACCTTTTGGTTGTTTATTCAGATTGTTGTTAGTCTGTTCGGTATAACTAAGACAATAACAGTACCTTTTTATTGTTTATTAAGATTATTGTAAGTATGGTCGGTATAACTAAGACAGCAACAATAACTTCTGGTTGTGTATTAAGATTATTGTAAGTGTGGTCGGTATAACTGAGACAATAACAATACCTTTTGGCTGTTTATTCAGACTATTTTAAGTGTGGTCGGTATAAATAAGCAAATAACTATCTTTTCTTTGTTTATTCATATTATTTTAAGTGTGGTCGGTATAACTAAGTCAATAGCAGTGCCTTTTGTTGTTTATTCAGATTATTGTTGGTGTGGTCGGTTTAGCTACGACAATAACGGTACCTTTTGGTTGTTTATTCAGGTTATTGTAAGCGTTGTCGGTATAACTAAGACAATAACAGTATATTTTGGTTGTTTATTAAGATTATTGTAATCGTGGTCTCTATTAGTAAGACAATAACAGTATATTTTGGTTGTTTATTAAGATTATTGTAATCGTGGTCTCTATTAGTAAGACAATAACAGTATATTTGGGTTGTTTATTAAGATTATTGTAAATGTGGTCGGTATAAATAAGACAATAGCAGTACATTTTGGTTGTTTATTAAGATTATTGTAAATGTGGTCGGAATAAATAAGACAATAGCAGTACCTTTTGGTTGTTTATTCAAACTATTGTAGGTGTGGTCGGTATAAATAATATAATAACAGTACCTTTTGGTTGTCTATTCAGACTATTTTAAGTGTGGTCGGTATAACTAAGCAAACAACAGTATCTTTTGGTTGTCTATCAGATTATTTTTGGTGTGGTCGTTATAACTAAGCAAATAACAGTACCTTTTGGTTGTCTATTCAGACTATTTGAAGTGTGGTCGGTATAACTAAGCAAACAACAGTATCTTTTGGTTGTCTATCAGATTATTTTGGTGTGGTCGTTATAACTAAGCAAATAACAGTACCATTTGGTTGTTTATTCAGACTAATGTAAGTGTGGTCGGTATAACTAAGACAATAA
>MJUT01045813.1:120503-155758 GCA_002080005.1 Gigantidas platifrons | reverse complement strand
TTTGGTTATTTATGCAGACTATTTTAAGTGTGGTTGGTATAAATAAGACAATAATAGTACATTTCGGTTGTTTATTAAAATTATTGTAAGAGGGGTCGGAATAACTCAGACAATAACAGTACCTTTTGGTTGTTTATTAAGACTATTTTAAGTGTGGTAGGTATAACTAAGAAAATAACAGTACCTTTTGGTTGTTTATTAAGATTGTTGTTAGTCTGTTCGGTATAACTAAGACAATAACAGTACCTTTTTATTGTGTATTAAGATGATTGTAAGTATGGTCGGTATAACTAAGACAGCAACAATAACGTCTGCTTGTGTATTAAGATTATTGTAAGTGTGGTCGGTATAACTAAGACAATAACAGTACCTTTTGGTTGTTTATTCAGACTATTTTAAGTGTGGTCGGTATAACTAAGCAAATAACTACCTTTTCTTTGTTTATTCAGACTGTTTTAAGTGTGGTCAGTATAACTAAGCAAACAAAAATATCTTTTGGTCGTCTATTCAGACTATTTTAAGTGTGGTCGGTATAACTAAGCAAACAACATTATATTTTGGTGTCTATCAGATTATTTTTGGTGTGGTCGTTATTACTAAGCAAATAACAGTACCCTTTGGTTGTTTATTCAGACTATTTTAAGTGTGTTCGGCAATACCAAATCAATAACAGTACCATTTGGTTGTTTATTCAGACTATTGTAAGTGTGGTCGGTATAACTAAGACAATAACAGTAACTTCTGGTTGTGTATTAAGACTATTGTAAGTGTGGTCGGTTTCACTGAGACAATAACAGTATATTTTGGTTGTCTATTCAGATTATTCTTGGTGTCGTCGGTATAACTAAGAAAATACCAGTACATTTTGTTTGTTTATTCAGACTATTGTTGGTGTGGTGGGTATAACTAGGACAATAACAGTACCGGTTGGTTGTTTATTCAGATTATTGTTGGTGAGGCCGGAATAACTAAGACAAAAAAGGGTACATATTGGTTGTTAAATCAGATTATTATTAGTGTGTTCGGTATAACTAAGACAATAACAGTACCTTTTTATTGTTTATTAAGACTATTTTAAGTGTGGTAGGTATAACTAAGAAAATAACAGTACCATTTGGTTGTTTATTAAGACTATTTTAAGTGTGGTCGGTATAACTAAGCAAATAACTACCTTTTCTTTGTTTATTCAGACTGTTTTAAGTGTGGTTGGTATAACTAAGCAAATAACAGTATATTTTGGTTGTCTATTCAGATTATTCTTGGTGTCGTCGGTATAACTAAGAAAATACCAATACATTTTGTTTGTTTATTCAGACTATTGTTGGTGTGGTGGGTATAACTAGGACAATAACAGTACCGGTTGGTTGTTTATTCAGATTATTGTTGATGAGGCTGGTATAACTATGACAAAAAGGGTACATTTTGGTTGTTTAATCAGATTATTGTTGGTGTGGTCGATATAACTAAGACAAAAAGGGTACATTTTGATTGTTTAATCAGATTATTGTTGGTGAGGTCGATATAACTAAGACAAAAAAGGTACATTTTGGTTGTTTAATCAGATTATTGTTGGTGTGGTCGATATAACTAAGACAATAACAGTACCTTTTTATTGTTTATTAAGATTATTGTAATAATGGTCGGTATTACTAAGACAGCAACAATTACTTCTGGTTGTGTATTAAGATTATTGTAAGTGCGGTCGGTATAAATAAGACAATAACAGTACCTTTTGGTTGTTTATTCAGACTATTTTAAGTGTGGTCGGTATAACTAAGCAAATAACTACCTTTTCTTTGTTTATTCAGACTATTTTAAGTATGGTCGGTATAACTAAGACAATAGCAGTGCCTTTTGGTTGTGTATTCAGATTATTGTTGGTGTGGTTGGTTTAGCTACGACAATAACGGTACCTTTTGGTTGTTTATTCAGGTTATTGTAAACGTGGTCGGTATAACTCAGACAATAACAGTATGTTTTGGTTGTTTATTAAGATTATTGTAAGCGTGGTCGGTATAACTAAGACGATAACAGTATATTTTGGTTGTTTATTAAGATTATTGTAATCGTGGTCTCTAATAATAAGACAATAACAGTATATTTTGGTTGTTTATGTAGATTATTGTAAATGTGGTCGGTATAAATAAGACAATAGCAGTACCTTTTGGTTGTTTATTCAAACTATTGTAGGTGTGGTCGGTATAAATAAGATAATAACAGTACCTTTTGGTTGTCTATTCAGATTATTTTTGGTGTGGTCGGTATAACTAAGCAAATAACAGTACCTTTTGGTTGTCTATTCTGATTATTTTTGGTGTGGTCGGTATAACTAAGCAAATAACAGTACCTTTTGGTTGTTTATTCAGACTATTTTAAGTGTGGGCGGTAATACCAAATCAATAACAGTACCATTTGCTTGTTTATTCAGACTATTGTAAGTGTGGTCGGTATAACTAAGACAATAACAGTAACTTCTGGTTGTTTATTAAGACTATTGTAAGTGTGGTCGGTTTCACTGAGACAATAACAGTACCTTTTGGTTGTTTATTCAGACTATTTTAAGTGTGGTCGGTATAACTAAGCAAATAACAGTATATTTTGGTTGTCTATTCGGATTATTCTTGGTGTCGTCGGTATAACTAAGAAAATACCAGTACATTTTGTTTGTCTATTCAGACTATTGTTGGTGTGGTGGATATAACTAGGACAATAACAGTACAGGTTGGTTGTTTATTCAGATTATTGTTGGTGAGGTCGGTATAACTAGGACAATAACGGTACAATTTGGTTGTTTATTCAGACTATTGTTGGTGTGGTTGGTATAAATAAGACAATAATAGTACATTTCGGTTGTTTATTAAAATTATTGTAAGTGGGGTCGGAATAACTCAGACAATAACAGTACCTTTTGGTTGTTTATTAAGACTATTTTAAGTGTGGTAGGTATAACTAAGAAAATAACAGTACCTTTTGGTTGTTTATTAAGATTGTTGTTAGTATGGTCGGTATAACTAAGACAGCAACAATAACGTCTGCTTGTGTATTAAGATTATTGTTAGTGTGGTCGGTATAACTAAGACAATAACAGTACCTTTTGGTTGTTTATTCAGACTATTTTAAGTGTGGTCGGTATAACTAAGCAAATAACTACCTTTTCTTTGTTTATTCAGACTGTTTAAGTGTGGTCGGTATAACTAAGCAAACACCAGTATCTTTTGGTCGTCTATTCAGACTATTTTAAGTGTGGTCGGTATAACTAAGCAAACAACATTATATTTTGGTGTCTATCAGATTATTTTTGGTGTGGTCGTTATAACTAAGCAAATAACAGTACCCTTTGGTTGTTTATTCAGACTATTTTAAGTGTGTTCGGCAATACCAAATCAATAACAGTACCATTTGGTTGTTTATTCAGACTATTGTAAGTGTGGTCGGTATAACTAAGACAATAACAGTAACTTCTGGTTGTTTATTAAGACTATTGTAAGTGTGGTCGGTTTCACTGAGACAATAACAGTATATTTTGGTTGTCTATTCAGATTATTCTTGGTGTCGTCGGTATAACTAAGAAAATACCAGTACATTTTGTTTGTTTATTCAGACTATTGTTGGTGTGGTGGGTATAACTAGGACAATAACAGTACCGGTTGGTTGTTTATTCAGATTATTGTTGGTGAGGACGGAATAACTAAGACAAAAAAGGGTACATATTGGTTGTTTAATCAGATTATTATTAGTGTGTTCGGTATAACTAAGACAATAACAGTACATTTTTATTGTTTATTAAGACTATTTTAAGTGTGGTAGGTATAACTAAGAAAATAACAGTACCATTTGGTTGTTTATTAAGACTATTTTAAGTGTGGTCGGTATAACTAAGCAAATAACTACCTGTTCTTTGTTTATTCAGACTGTTTTAAGTGTGGTTGGTATAACTAAGCAAATAACAGTATATTTTGGTTGTCTATTCAGATTATTCTTGGTGTCGTCGGTATAACTAAGAAAATACCAATACATTTTGTTTGTTTATTCAGACTATTGTTGGTGTGGTGGATATAACTAGGACAATAACAGTACCGGTTGGTTGTTTATTCAGATTATTGTTGATGAGGCTGGTATAACTAAGACAAAAAGGGTACATTTTGGTTGTTTAATCAGATTATTGTTGGTGTGGTCGATATAACTAAGACAAAAAGGGTACATTTTGATTGTTTAATCAGATTATTGTTGGTGAGGTCGATATAACTAAGACAAAAAAGGTACATTTTAGTTGTTTAATCAGATTATTGTTGGTGTGGTAGGTATAACTAGGACAATAACGGTACAATTTGGTTGTTTATTCAGACTATTGTTGGTGTGGTCGGTATGACTGAGACAATAACAGTACCATTTGGTTATTTATGCAGACTATTTTAAGTGTGGTCGGTATAAATAAGACAATAATAGTACATTTCGGTTGTTTATTAAAATTATTGTAAGTGGGATCGGAATAACTCAGACAATAACAGTACCTTTTGGTTGTTTATTAAGACTATTTTAAGTGTGGTAGGTATAACTAAGAAAATAACAGTACCTTTTGGTTGTTTATTAAGATTGTTGTTAGTCTGTTCGGTATAACTAAGACAATAACAGTACCTTTTGGTTGTTTATTCAGACAATTTTAAGTGTGGTCGGTATAACTAAGCAAATAACTACCTTTTCTTTGTTTATTCAGACTGTTTTAAGTGTGGTCGGTATAACTAAGACAATAGCAGTGCCTTTTGGTTGTGTATTCAGAGTATTGTTGGTGTGGTTGGTTTAGCTACGACAATAACGGTACCTTTTGGTTGTTTATTCAGGTTATTGTAAACGTGGTCGGTATAACTAAGACAATAACACTATGTTTTGGTTGTTTATTAAGATTATTGTAAGCGTGGTCGGTATAATTAAGACGATAACAGTATATTTTGGTTGTTTATGTAGATTATTGTAAATGTGGTCGGTATAAATAAGACAATAGCAGTACCTTTTGGTTGTTTATTCAAACTATTGTAGGTGTAGTTGGTATAAATAAGATAATAACAGTACCTTTTGGTTGTCTATTCAGATTATTTTTGGTGTGGTCGGTATAACTAAGCAAATAAGAGTACCTTTTGGTTGTCTATTCTGATTATTTTTGGTGTGGTCGTTATAACTAAGCAAATAACAGTACCTTTTGGTTGTTTATTCAGACTATTTTAAGTGTGGGCGGTAATACCAAATCAATAACAGTACCATTTGCTTGTTTATACAAACTATTGTAAGTGTGGTCGGTATAACTAAGCAAATAACAGTATATTTTGGTTGTCTATTCAGATTATTCTTGGTGTCGTCGGTATAACTAAGAAAATACCAGTACATTTTGTTTGTTTATTCAGACTATTGTTGGTGTGGTGGGTATAACTAGGACAATAACAGTACAGGTTGGTTGTTTATTCAGATTATTGTTGGTGAATTCGGTATAACTAGGACAATAACGGTACAATTTGGTTGTTTATTCAGACTACTGTTGGTGTGGTCGGTATAACTGAGACAATAACAGTACGTTTGGTTATTTATGCAGACTATTTTAAGTGTGGTCGGTATGAATAAGACAATAATAGTACATTTCGGTTGTTTATTAAAATTATTGTAAGTGGGGTCGGAATAACTCAGACAATAACAGTACCTTTTGGTTGTTTATTAAGACTATTTTAAGTGTGGTAGGTATAACTAAGAAAATAACAGTACCCTTTGGTTGTTTATTAAGATTGTTGTTAGTCTGTTCGGTATAACTAAGACAATAACAGTACCTTTTTATTGTTTATTAAGATTATTGTAAGTATGGTCGGTATAACTAAGACAGCAACAATTACTTCTGGTTGTGTATTAAGATTGTTGTTAGTCTGTTCGGTATAACTAAGACAATAACAGTACCTTTTGGTTGTTTATTCAGACTATTTTAAGTGTGGTCGGTATAACTAAGCAAATAACTACCTTTTCTTTGTTTATTCAGCCTATTTTAAGTGTGGTCGGTATAACTAAGACAATAGCAGTGCCTTTTGGTTGTGTATTCAGATTATTGTTGGTGTGGTTGGTTTAGCTACGACAATAACGGTACCTTTTGGTTGTTTATTCAGGTTATTGTAAACGTGGTCGGTATAACTAAGACAATAACAGTATGTTTTGGTTGTTTATTAAGATTATTGTAAGCGTGGTCGGTATAAATAAGATAATAACAGTACCTTTTGGTTGTCTATTCCGACTATTTTTTGTGTGGTCGGTATAACTAAGCAAATAAGAGTACCTTTTGGTTGTCTATTCTGATTATTTTTGGTGTGGTCGTTATAACTAAGCAAATAACAGTACCTTTTGGTTGTTTATTCAGACTATTTTAAGTGTGGGCGGTAATACCAAATCAATAACAGTACCATTTGCTTGTTTATACAGACTAGTGTAAGTGTGGTCGGTATAACTAAGAAAATAACAGTACCTTTTGGTTGTTTATTCAGACTATTTTAAGTGTGGTCGGTATAACTAAGCAAATAACTACCTTTTCTTTGTTTATTCAGACTGTTTTAAGTGTGGTCGGTATAACTAAGCAAACAACAGTATCTTTTGGTTGTCTATTCAGACTATTTTAAGTGTGGTCGGTATAACTAAGCAAACAACAGTACCCTTTGGTTGTTTATTCAGACTATTTTAAGTGTGTTCGGCAATACCAAATCAATAACAGTACCATTTGGTTTTTTATTCAGACTATTGTAAGTGTGGTCGGTATAACTAAGACGATAACAGTAACTTCTGGTTGTTTATTAAGACTATTGTAAGTGTGGTCGGTTTCACTGAGACAATAACAGTATATTTTAGTTGTCTATTCAGATTATTCTTGGTGTCGTCGGTATAACTAAGAAAATACCAGTACATTTTGTTTGTTTATTCAGACTATTGTTGGTGTGGTGGGTATAACTAGGACAATAACTGTACCGGTTGGTTGTTTATTCAGATTATTGTTGGTGAGGCCGGAATAACTAAGACAAAAAAGGGTACATTTTGGTTGTTTAATCAGATTAATATTAGTGTGTTCGGTATAACTAAGACAATAACAGTACCTTTTTATTGTTTATTAAGACTATTTTAAGTGTGGTAGGTATAACTAAGAAAATAACAGTACCATTTGGTTGTTTATTAAGACTATTTTAAGTGTGGTCGGTATAACTAAGCAAATAACTACCTTTTCTTTGTTTATTCAGACTGTTTTAAGTGTGGTTGGTATGACTAAGCAAATAACAGTATATTTTGGTTGTCTATTCAGATTATTCTTGGTGTCGTCGGTATAACTAAGAAAATACCAATACATTTTGTTTGTTTATTCAGACTATTGTTGGTGTGGTGGGTATAACTAGGACAATAACAGTACCGGGTGGTTGTTTATTCAGATTATTGTTGGTGAAGCTGGTATAACTAAGACAAAAAGGGTACATTTTTGTTGTTTAATCAGATTATTGTTGGGGTGGTCGATATAACTAAGACAAAAAGGGTACATTTTGGTTGTTTAATCAGATTATTGTTGGTGAGGTCGATATAACTAAGACAAAAAAGGTACATTTTGGTTGTTTAATCAGATTATTGTTGGTGTGGTCGGTATAACTAGGACAATAACGGTACAATTTGGTTGTTTATTCAGACTATTGTTGGTGTGGTCGGTATAACTGAGACAATAACAGTACCATTTGGTTATTTATGCAGACTATTTTAAGTGTGGTTGGTATAAATAAGACAATAATAGTACATTTCGGTTGTTTATTAAAATTATTCTAAGTGGGGTCGGAATAACTCAGACAATAACAGTACCTTTTGGTTGTTTATTAAGACTATTTTAAGTGTGGTAGGTATAACTAAGAAAATAACAGTACCTTTTGGTTGTTTATTAAGATTGTTGTTAGTATGTTCGGTATAACTAAGACAATAACAGTACCTTTTTATTGTTTATTAAGATTATTGTAAGTATGGTCGGTATAACTAAGACCACAACAATTACTTCTGGTTGTGCATTAAGATTATTGTAAGTGTGGTCGGTATAACTAAGACAATAACAGTACCTTTTGGTTGTTTATTCAGACTATTTTAAGTGTGGTCGGTATAACTAAGGAAATAACAGTATATTTTGGTTGTCTATTCGGATTATTCTTGGTGTCGTCGGTATAACTAAGAAAATACCAGTACATTTTGTTTGTTTATTCAGACTATTGTTGGTGTGGTGGGTATAACTAGGACAATAACAGTACAGGTTGGTTGTTTATTCAGATTATTGTTGGTGAGGTCGGTATAACTAGGACAATAACGGTACAATTTGGTTGTTTATTCAGACTATTGTTGGTGTGGTCGGTATAACTGAGACAATAACAGCACCATTTGGTTATTTATGCAGACTATTTTTAGTGTGGTTGGTATAAATAAGACAATAATAGTACATTTCGGTTGTTTATTAAAATTATTGTAAGTGGGGTCGGAATAACTCAGACAATAACAGTACCTTTTGGTTGTTTATTAAGACTATTTTAAGTATGGTAGGTATAACTAAGAAAATAACAGTACATTTTGGTTGTTTATTAAGATTGTTGTTAGTCTGTTCGGAATAACTCCGACAATAACAGTACCTTTTGGTTGTTTATTCAGACTATTTTAAGTGTGGTCGGTATAACTAAGCAAATAACAGTATATTTTGGTTGTCTATTTAGATTATTCTTGGTGTCGTCGCTATATCTAAGAAAATACCAGTACATTTTGTTTGTTTATGCAAACTATTGTACGTGTGGTTGGTATAACTAAGACAATAACAGTACCTCTTAGTTGTTTATTCAGACTACTGTAGGTGTGGTCGGTATTCGTGACTGGTACACATTCCTCATATGTATTGATACTAAATTAAAGTATAACAAGCTTATTAAATATGACATAATAATTATTCAAGGATTATAAATATCCACTGATCGTCAGTGATAATTGTCTTCACGATACAGAAAACGCAACCAACGTGACAAATGCATATGTTATTGTCATATCATCAACATCAATACGGACATACTATGTATAACTATATTTGTCCAATGGAATATATGTCTTATTTAACTTAGAGGGCAACAAAGAAGATATGATCATGGATGTACAACTTTGTTCAATTTTAATCAAACCCAGTCGTTTGTTCTCTAGTTGTTGAATTCATTTGCCCCACACTTGATGGGAATACCTTAGTATTTCATTTGTCTTGTGTTGTTTCGTGGAGGGAGGGTAATACAAAAATCCCGTTCTTAATCATACACCCACATGCATCGATCCTTGGATAGCCGCGTATATTTCGTATACTAATTTGAATTTGTACACATTAGAATTTTAGTAATTAAGATATATTCATTATGCATATTTTAACAATAATCTGAACTGAACAAAACAGACATTCAACAGTCAAGTAATTTTTGGAGTTGCCAATTACTAATCTGAAATGATGTTCGGTTCGTCTTTGTCTCCAGTTGTTTGCAGGAGTGAGACATATCTTATTAATGTGATTTGTGTTTGGTTACGCAAGGTGGCGTTCAACATATAGTGTGTTATGTTTTTCGTTTGTTTTATCATGTCGTATTAAGATTTCAACATTTACCACTAATAATTTGATATAAGAAAATATTACATCCTTTATGTTTGTGTCTCGTTTATATCAGCTGGTTCTGCAAAAAACATGCGTAAGATCTTAATTGTATGTTGTATCAATAATTTCAATAGTTACCACTAATAAGTTGACTTTAGAAAAACTTACATTCTTTCTGTTTGTGACTCGTTTATGCAAGCTGCTCCTGAAAAACATTTTAAGATGACTAGTTTTTCATTTTATATCACTGCTTTGCTATCTGAGTGCATAGGTATTCTTAGCAGGTTATGGCTATACTGTTCCCTGGCTCACAATTTTATTTGAATCATTAGGCTTTCTAATCTATTGACTTTGAACTTGCTTGATAAAGGGTGGTCCATAAACATGACGTCCACATTACATTTTATATACATGTTTTAAAAACTAGCATAGCCAAACAAAATTATCTTTATGTTTCGATATCAGATCCGGACAAAAACATATATTCTTATTTTGGATGTATTCATTATCTATTTGTAATAAAAACATATCTTTATAATAACAACAATTCCCATAATTTTGAAAGAAAAAAATCTAATTTCTCATCCATTCATATATATCAAACAACGTTAGAAAAAACGGAGGGGCAAGCAAAAATGAAAACTCCAGATACAATGGCAACATTGGGCAAACAGCACACAGAATGAAGACAAACACCGAAAAATAACGAGATGACCAATGTCTATTTAAATATAATTTCGAACCAATAATTTTATTTAAATAGACATTGATAAAGTCCCTCGGTGGGACGAAAATTTTGTCATTCAACGAAGTGTTTAATTCTTTATCACTTTGTTTTGTTTAGTTAGTGTTGTTTTACAAACCATTTTAGACGTTTATTTTTTTTGCTTGTATAGTATCGTTATACCGTAACGATCCAACACTCCGTAAGATTGATCGTTGACTGGTTAATATATATATATATATAAATATGTTCAACAATGTTTAAGATATATAAGTTATAACGAGACTGTCGGTTGTATTTCTGTAGTTTCTGTAGGAACCAAAGTTTTTGCAATTTGAAATTTATGTTATTTAGAGGCTCCATATACAAACTGAAAACGGTTATTACAGATGTCATAAATTTGTTCTTGATAGAGGAGACAGCAGTCTTGAATGTTTCTATCTAGCGACTACAATCTTGCGGTGGCCGGTTCCAGTCATATATCGTACGAGGGAAGCCATTTTTGTCTTAGTTGAGTCTCACCAAGAATAATAATGAAAGACGAAGCATGCATGTTCCTTGATTGTAACAAGGGCGACGTAAGTCTTCGTCATATTTTCGTCTGCAATTTAATACATCAATCGGGCATCTTTACGGCTGTCTTCAAGAATGCGTAATTTCAGTTGTTGCAGCATATTACCAACGTTGGCTTGTTTCGAAATATTGGAGATGATTAAATTCAAAATGATTTAATAAAAATGATATTTTCATCAAAGACTGATTTCTGGTATAATGTAAAAATTATATATCTAAACTAAACATCAGTACATACCAATGACTGTCGTGTTTAAACTATCATAAGTATTTGTTACTACAGGATTACAATGTGTACATGTTGTGAATTCTGTGTAGTCATTAGTCCTTAAAACAAGCAAAATATAATCATTGAGGCGATTTACTTTCATTTTTTTATTGAATGACTGTACTCCCAGTTTGTAGCAACAGATCAACTAAAGTCTAACTTCGTGATCCTCAATTGCCTATTGTAATTACAATTTAAATCATACGAAATCTAATTGCTATCAGAAAATTAATTTCAGAGTCTAGTGGTATTTATGGTTAATCACATATACTAAGCTACTCCAAATTGTACTATGTCATCTTATATTTTCTTAATGCAAAATAAGCTTTATTATTGCTCTGTTTAGAGACATATTTCAAGCCAACGATGGCTGTTATTGCTATATCTGTGTCGTAAGCTATTTTATGATGCCGCAGATCAGTTCGTGTTGGCGTTGTTGACTACCAATTGTCAACCAAAGTCATTTTCGTCGACCACAAATATACGTTGTCACAATATTCATTCGTTCAATGTAATATATACAGATGAACAACAAAGATGAAAATCATAAATACCTCATTTGTTCCCTTTTTTGTAATCGAGATCCTGTTAAAGTGAAATACATACAATTAGTGTTATTGTCAACAGTAAATTATATTCAAACTATAAAATCATGTAATCTTAGTTAAAGTTTAATATACTATATCACTTAACTGACGAAAGTTGTTATAGTTTGTGTTGTCATTATACATATTTCTCATGAAACTCAGATATGTGATGATGCGTTTTGTACTTTTTTTCAGAAAATATACATATTTACTTGAAAATGTAAACACTTACGACAAATGACAACAAAGGAAACGGAAAATACAATAGAAATTAAGCCAATAATCAAGGTTGAGATTCCTGCTGCCAGTAGTCCATTACTGTCTTGACTGATTGAGGCAGGGTTTGTCTGGCTCTGTACTAAAAATAAAGATAAATGTCCATTTCATTAATGTATTTCTTAATTGAATCATATGTCAAAAACTGAAAAAACCAATCTATTTATTATTCGTAAATAATACTACAATTTGAATATTTCTGATTGCGAGACGATGAGAAATGGTATTTAACCAACACATTCTACCTTCATAGCTAGCAGTGAGTTAACTACGAGCACACATTGATCATAACTATTGCATTGTTTATGGAGTCATTCATGTTTGTAATAGTATTTGAGTGGAATAGAATAGACGCTTTTATTGTTTATTTATATATGTAAGATATATTTTTCAAGAGAGGAGGGTTCACATTAACTTTTTTAACACCACCTCACTTTTGTGATATTAGATATTGATATTAGTAGAATCAGGTTATCCCAGAACAGCTTTGCGCATGTACTTAGTACGATATCTACCATTTCATCATTACATACATTATTTTTCAACAGAAAGTTGGTATTCCTATGGTTATCAACTGTGCTCCTCTTCTCGACTATTTGTTCCTTTATTCGTACGAGGAGGACTTCATACAGGGAAATTTCGACAAAGACGAACAGAAGCTAGCCGAGCTTTTAATTCCACGTTCCGCTAAATAGTTTGGTGATATTGTTGATCACATTAATCCAAATGAGCGTGAATTAATGGATACCACATATACAGCCAGGTCCGTTTCATTCCATGACCTACAGATTGAAATTGAAACAAAGGGCTAGAGGGCACTGTAAGATAGACGACAAAAGAAATTATTTCAATTTTCTCTTTGTGAACTTTCCATTTATATGTAACCACATTCCAGCAGCACATGCATGCCACGGGGTTTCTAACAGTTAATTCATGTAACCATTTAAAACGAAAAAGAAATACATGGACGTGACGATATCACCATCACAACAACATGGTGGAATCATCAAAATACTGATTAACTGTAAATATATCTAATGTACAACTATGCATATTTGTAACAACATTCAGTTATACAAAATGACAATAGGAATGTAAAACTAACTAAAAATGACCGTGATAAATTATATGATTTCGAACTTTTAAATAAATAAAGTTTAAGACCAAATATCAATGAATCATTTCAAAGTGTATATATATATTTTTTGTAATACCTGCAAATATACTCTTGTTGCTGTTAGGAATCTATTGTTGTTATATAACCTGAGAGTCAATACGTAAAGTACACTAATTTCGGTTTAGATCTACAAGGGTTCACTTGATTAGTTTCGAGCCAAGCATGTGAGCAGTGTTAGTATGGTGACGTCTACATGAAAAGTCGTCAGTCACAGTCATGATGAATATGATGTAACAATGGATGAATAAATGAAACAAATAACATTGATTTTATTTTCCATAAAATAACTTATACGGTGACATTTATATGGAGAATATATCACTTAGTTTATACAATATTCCAGAGCTTGTGGTTCCTATTATGACTTCCTAGAACGCGATTTGCTGCTGATAAGGAAACTACTGAACCAAGGGTTCTTAGTGATTAAGTTGTAGTAACCAATTCAACAGGTTAGCGCTCGCTACCATGACTTTGCTAACCGTTACTGAATACATATGTATATGTGTTACAAATGACTAGGATAAGTTACTTTGTAGCAATCACATTTATAACTTATCATTGGGTTTATAACAAGACTAACACAACGGGTGCAACCAGTGGCGCAGAAAATACTTACCCTTCATTTATTAAATGGTAAGCATGACATTTCTTACCATAAACTACATTAACATACATAGTTATATTAGAACAGCTCAAGACATGAGTAAGTAGTTTATGATCTGAGCCACTAAGACCTAGATATACATGCAAGAACAAAATGACAATACAAAAAAAACATGGCCAAAGTGATTTATACCTAACATTTTACTGAAATACTTCGAAGGTTATATACTACATCGTTGGCGTAATGATTAGCGTGGTCACCTCTAGGGCCGTTCGGTTCATACCAAAGCCTGTAAAATTGAAATTTGTTGCTTCTCCACTACGTATGCAGAATTAAGAAGAAAGAACAAAGACTGATTGGCTCGGAATCAGAATAATGTGTCCAAATGGAGCGACAAGTTTACCCGCGGACTGTTGTTTCGGTGAGCTAGCACACATAAAATCCAACTCAGCGTGACGGTCTAGAACAAAGTGGACCTCATCATCATCTCGTTGAAAATGAACTTGTTCTCGACATGAAAAATTGCTGAATTGCCGTTAAACAACAATCACTCACTCATTGGAATGTAACATAATAATTCATAATAAGACATACATACTTTGGTCTGTAGTACATTTCACCGATTTCGAAAATGCATCCCCTAAGTCATTATGAGCAATTATTTGAAACATATAAATGGTATCTGGTACCAAGTTGTTCACTGTGTACTGCAGGTCAGCTGTTACACCAGGATCACCTATGGTTGTTGATGACATTGACGGTGATGACTGTGATATTCTCCAATACTGTACATAAAACTCCTGCTTTGATCCACCGTTAAACTCTGATCTCCACAATACAACAGCTGAAGTCATTTTACACACAACATAGAAAACGGTAGGGGCAGTAGGTTTATCTAAAATGTATTTACAATCATTGAACTAATAATTGGCATTATCTGCAATTTTATTTATTGTATTTACTATAAGATAACAAATGTCATATGCAACTCTCACAAACCAATGTATAAATATGAAACATACGTGAAAAGTATTCTTCTTCGGAATACCGTCTACAAACGATATATGTGATAAAAATGAAAATAAACTCAAAAGTGGAGATCATATTTTAATAATCTCAATGACAGACGCAATTGGATTACGGAATATAAACCTTCCCATCCGAACATATAGATATATAAATACATATGTGTGTTCACAATAACAACAACATACAATTGATTGAGTCACTATGTCTATAAGCCTAAGTCTACGACATCACGTTCGATAAATGCACTACATACCAGCTGTCAATATAGTCAGGTTAAATAAACAATATGAGTGTAATATCTTCAAATAACAGCAAATGAACTGTATTTACAAATAAGTCACCAAAGTTCAATAGAGAATATGTGATAGGGGTGCCAGTAAAAGCACTACACTAAGACTTCAGCATGAGTTTGAACTCTCAGCGCTTCTTTCAATTTCATCCAACAGTCATGTCGGTCGCCTATTGCATTTCTTGTTTTATTACCATTCCCCAAAACGTCTTTCCTGTTCCTTTTCTAGCAGAATCAGTTCAAATTCTCGTACGACGCGTGCAAGATTTTCCATCGGCAAATATCTTTTACCCAAACAATAGACTGAGAGCATGCGTAGTACTGAATTACATATGGTCATATCAATAGAGCTTATTTTGCCGTGCAGATAGGAACTTATGTTCGAGATGTGGTTTTATGAAAATAAAAGAGAATGGTTGAACGGTTTACTTTAAAACACGATAATTATTGTTAATGTATGTTTAATGTATTCATTGTAGACACTATCTGGAAAAAACAATAACCAAAATCAACGATAGTGTTCCCATTTATACGGAAATTTACCACATACTAATTACCGATTGACTATTCGATAAGAGAAGATCTTAAGGATTGAAATATAATTCTTAGATTATATTAGGTGCTATGCCATCTGGACTCCAAGGTGTTGAGCAATTTACGATTGATAGCTGGTAATTTACTCTTATTGGCTTTTTTAATAAATCTGATCAATTATATTATGGTTACAGTGGATATGATCTTCATTAATAAATCGCATTTGATATATCGATGAATGAAGTTCCTTCTCCCATGTCTACTGGTAGAGATGGAGTTGTCTCATTTATATATTACGTTAGTTTATCTTTATACTTATTTTTTTTCTGATCGTACTAAAAGTATCACTTCAGTAGTATGTTCTTACCTTGTGGGTCTACGTTGAACAAATAACTGAAGTTGTTGCCTAGTCCATTATGAAAAAAAATTGAGTATTGCCCAAAATCAGCCTCTGTGACGTTGTATTTTTCAAAACAAGCCGTGTGCTTAAACATAATCATCTGATTACAATTTGATGACAATGTTTTTGCAATAAAATTATTGGTTGGTCTGAACTGCCATTCTACAACTGGTGGTGGGTAGGCTATTATGTGGATTTGCATTTTCAAATGTTGACCCGGTACTAGTCCTATTTGATTTTCGGGGAGTTCAAACATGGTGTCTCTTCGGGGTGAACCTAAAAATCAAAGACAGCAATCATAGTGGATGCATTAACACAAAATCAGGATTTTACAGCAGATTCCTAATTATTTTGCATAACATTTCGGATACATTATTGTTGGAATTAGGAAATAGCGGTTTCATATGTAACTTTAGGGATTACTGACATGATTCAAATTTATCTGTTTCTATGTCTGGTCTTATGAATCAGATCTTAAAGTGCATGAAGGTAATAGGGCAAGTAATGATAACACGTTCGCAGCACACCTTCGTATTTTTAGTTTTTGTCCGGCCTACCAGGTATATTTTCTTATGATTTACATTTATGATTGTATTCTCGTGTTTATATCTGAATCACCCCTTTATTCGAGTTCTCTTCAATAATATTTTACATACTTGTAACTGACAGGGTAAACATGTTCATGTCATCTGAGACGTAATATATTCCGGCAGATTTTAGTTATTGCGATGATATTGGTTACGAATGCATCCAGTCTCCGCTGAAATATTACATGAAAAGGATTAAATGAGTAGATATTGTTTTCTAGTGAAATTATATTGTGCAGTCAGTTTGTAGACTTGAGATGTACTTGTTTGCGCCGAGATAATCTGAATACTGGAAACACAATACCTAAAAACCTGATATTCGTGAAACTATTTCGAGTAGGAACCTCGATAAAGTAGGTACCATGTGCAAAGAATAATTCTGAAGGGATATAATATATCTGTCTGTTATGTTTTATAGAACCAAAGAAAGTCAATAGTATGTACTTACATTTAACTGAAAGTTGAACAACTCTCTTGTCGCTGTATCTTTCCATGTTTATAATGTTTGTTGCTGTACACATATACAATCCAGTATCTACACATTTAGCCCTTTGAATCGTATAATTACTCTGAAGGACGCCATGGTTTCCGTCATTCAGCGTCTTGTTTTCAAAAGTCCATTCCACCTTTGATAGTGGGTTACTTTCCACTTTGCACTGTATAATTGCTGTATTGTTCTCTACGATTTCATTACCGTCAATTACAGATAAATGTGTGAGTTGAGGGTTATCTAAAACAAGGAAACAATAATATTAAAAATATATCCTTGTGCAGTCAAATCGCATGATATCACGTTATGTATATGCTTAACATAAATTGATCTGGTTGTGATTTTTTATAAAGATGTAATCGTTGGTGTATGTTTTCTGAATTTTGTAACAATCATTATAATTAATGTTCCTCGATAGCATCATATTAATGTTAACATTTAAATAAGGACTATCATAATATCCAATTCCATACTTCTAATCTATTTGGAATCAATCAAATAAGCACTAATGTACGTGTTCATACATAATATGTGAAAGGTGCCAAACCATTAACATATAGTGAAACCCCGTTTTAATACTTTCTATCTTATTATCTCGTTACTGTTAGTGTGTGAATCCCTATACTCATATTTTACTGTTTACCCCATATTGGTGTTTTGAGCTTTACATTTTTTCGTTGTCTTAACGATGTATATTTGTTACATGTATTGCATGTATGCAACATGATTTGTTGTCATTATTTTCTATTATTGAACATAATTGACTAGTTTTTACCTTTAGCATTTTCTAAATTAATCTAAATTAAGCCAATGATAACAAACACATAAAACAATTGTGAGAAGGGTAATCCTAATCCATACACCACAGATGGACAACATCAATCCCACTAAAAACCGCCTGTGATTTCAGCTTCTTAGGAAGGTAAGCAGGTTCTGCTCTACGCCAGTTGTTGTACTCGTATTAAAAGTTTGGTGAAAGTTATCAATTAGGAAATGAGGACGGGACTGTGACTATAGGACTTGAATCTGAAAATATCCGTTGTCTGCTGTAACACAGATATTCCTTGAAAATACCAAGCCACGATAAACATAGAGGATCACGAAAGTAATGAATAATTGAAATACACCTGTTCATGCTCCTATAAATAAAAACGGGGCATGGGTGTCCTCGTAGTTACTATCGTTGACTAATTAACCATAGCACATCTAACTCGGGTTCTCGTCCCATATCCATATAAAGCAATAGAGTTCCGAATCACCTACTGAAGGCAGGAATGTTCAATTGTCTATCTTTTATCTTTCCAACTGTCTTTCTACAAACTTCTAGTAATGACGATGTAGTTTACCAAATGCTGGGAGTGTCGATTAATACAAATATTAGAACCCAACCCAGGGTACTATAAAATCGTAGTATTTTCCTAATACTACACGGCACTATCATCATTACGAAAACCTGTTATCGATCTGGAAGTAATAAATATCCAAAACAAATTAAATGTTTGATCTTTAAAAAAAATGAACTAATCAAACATAAAGTCTTAATACCATATTTGTGACTGAGGAAATAAATGCATTTTATTTGAATAGCTGCTGGTGTCAATGAGGAATTTTACGGTCAAAAACACTGCCAATAAAACGGATCCAATCAACAATTGATGCCGGAAACTATTCAAATATAATGCAGTGATTTCTGTGTTAATACACGACAAACATATCTCTATTTATAGAGTTTTAAGAAATGATGTAGTAATTGCAAAAATCGTGAACATTTTTCGATTACATAAACCTCATAAAAATGTGTGACGTCATTTGAAACTGTGCAGGGAAAAGCTTAAACAATGGACGTTTTCTCGCAACATGTACGCTCGACCCTTCGATAAAAATGTCAAACAAAAATATTATTTCAAAGGTAGTTAATGTCTTTATTTCCTTTGGTGCTGTGTTAATTGACATGTTACATTTCAATAATTAAATATGGTTGCTCATTCGCACTAAAATCCTTGCTTGAGACATGTCAATTGTGGGTATGTTTTTGGGGGGGGGGTGCGGGTAATTATTAGCAAATGAAAAAAAAAACATGCTATATACTAGATGCATTAGAATAAACAATATGTCTCCCAAACTATTTAGGCTATTCAAGAAGGTATACATAAAGACAATGGAAGATCGCAGCAGCAAACTATATTGATTATGAAAATTTAATACACATGTAATATTTGAGTATCAGAGTGCCACATACTCTGTTACAGCGAACACAATCTACTCAAGTACGACAATGAAGACTGAAAGAATTCACAACTGATCATGGTAACCGTATGTCATATTTCGGTATGACATTGCAATTGGTGTATATATGTGCCACCGGTGAAGCAGACGATGCATTTATACAAAATTTAAATGTATAAAAGTTAAACGAAAATAAAAGAAATAAAAGACATACCATATATTATATTTTACCTAGATAGCATACAAACAACATGTATTTATTTTATAAGAGGTAAAGTAGCAACACATTAACGTTGGAGACACATGCCATGATTGTATATCACTTGATATCCCATATGTAGACGTGTTAGAGAAAACACTTTGTACGAACTTGACCTCAAATGAGATCTTTTCATTGATAGACATGTTAGAAAAAACACTATATATTCTATGTCCGTGTATTTATATAATGAAAAGTATGCAATTATAGCACGAAGGTGGAAACGATATGCAGCCGCAATTTTGAAATATACGCAACAGCTACAATGAAAATAAAATAGTGTCCTCGACCAGAGTTGAAATGCAGAGAATTTACGAACACGTTTGATTATCTAATTAGAAGGTAGTAAAACTAGAATGAATGGCTGATTTATGCTCAACACCATATGAGCTATTCATTAGCTACATCACGTCGAGAACAAACCAGATGAGATGATGATACTTCTTGCTTTCTACTACACCCACACATGAAATTTGTGTTTGTCCATGATCACATAAACAACAGCTATGCAGGTAACTAGAATGATATAATTATCACTCGTAATAAAGTGTATGACATTTTAAGTTACATAAGTACCCAAGGTCACTTTTAATTTTAATAAATGTCTTCCTATGTTCAATCTAACTTAAAATTATTATTTCTGTTAATAGGCTATACTCTACCATCTACCACAATCTCTTTGGGGGTCATGTTATGTAATCTTCTTTGACATATAATATACAAGTCAATCGAATATACTAACCAAGTGGACAACAGCTCCTGGAGTGCCCTCGATTTTGATCAACAAAAATCCAAAATATGAACCCTGGCGTGACCTTGCATGTAATATTGTTATATTTTAGTATATCCCCAAAGACAAACAAAACAAAAACAAACAAAATAGAACAACAAACATCTAATTTTAATTATTTAATTAAATTGTTTTACATTCGTTCATTCTGAATATATACTAATCGAAAAATATATTATTCTACTCGAAAAACTTGGAACATGAAAATTTCAGCAAAGTAATTCAAACCAGAAACGTGCAGGTCAGAGTGTGCTATTGATTAGATACATATATCTCCATGTGACAATAAATCGGCCAGTCATTGGATAATGTTTGATTATTTTTTCATGTTTGAAAATTAAAGATTTTTTTTTCTTTATAGTTAGGTTCCTCATCTATTCTTGCTCACTTTTTTAAAGTTATATAGATGAAAGATCGATAACAATGACACACTGACCCATATTTGTTTACTACCCTTTTTGCAAATGGCGTGGTATAACGTGACATAAGGAACCTAAATAATTGCCCCAGAGAGACGAAATCCAGTTGCTGTTCAACGCTTGTAAGACCGTTGCTTGAATATGCCTGTATGGCATGGGACACACACACCACTCAGAACACACAAACTAGAAGCAGTGCAAAGAAGATATGCCCGCTTTGTGAAGAACAATTACCATCAAACCAGTAGCGTAACATCAATGATACAAACTCTGCAATGGCCAACTTTAGCAGAGAGAAGAGCCATAAAAATGATGCCATGATGTACATGATAGTGAATGGCCTAGTAGCTATACCACCAACCAAGCTACACACATCTATAACAACAGCAAGAGGACATACAACAAGATTCATAGTCCCGTATGCCAGAAAGCAACTAAATAGTCACTCCTTCTTCCCGGACACAATTCGGATTTGGAACGGCCTACCACAACCATTTGTTGAAAGCACCTCCCTGGAAACCTTTAAGCAGGGGGTGCTCAGCTCTCCCATCCCATAATCGCACACCATGTTTTTAGACTTTTGATATGGAAATTATGGAAAAAAAGTAAGTAAATTGTGAAAAGATATTAAAAATATGGAAGAAAGTGAAAAAATATGGACAATACATAAGAAACCCAATCGAATAGTGATAAGATTTGGAAAATATGGAAGAAAAGTAACTTGAATAGTGAAAAGATATGAAATACAAAAGACCATTCGGAACTATTCGACACAGAGTAGGTGTATTTTAACTGATACAAAAGACCATTCGGAACTATCCGACACAGAATAGGTGTATTGTAAATGATAAAAAAAGCCCATTCGGAACTATTCGACACAGAGTAGGTGTATTGTAATAATAAAATAAAAATAAAAAAAAATTGAAAAAAAAAGTACGGGGAAAAAAACGCGGGAAACGGTTGCGCAACTTCCGGTTGCGCATGCGCAGAACATACTTCCGGGTGACTTACGTCACTTCCGGTTCCAAGCCGCTTCCGGTCACGTGACTGATATCACTTCCGGTCACGTGATTTCCGGTCACGTGACTTCCGGTCGCTCCCCCACATGGCTCCCCCACAAATACTAACTGAGCTGTACCCATATACTACTACTACTTTTGATCCACCACCTGTACATATTTTTTGCACCGTTGTTTTCACAACCTGCAGGAGCAAGTGTGATATTTCTCTACCTAGAGACATGCACTTTATTGAAGAGAAGATATCAGTGCCGAGCACTGGCTACTGGGGAGATGATACCCTCTGGGACTAATAGTCCACCAGCTGAGGTATCGACCCAGTGATAGTAATAAAACGTAGATATCAAACTTAGTACACACAAAGCGTTTCTGGAATAACCTTCATCAGGTACGATCAAAATCGAAAGGTTTGAAAACCAAATAATTTTAGAATTTTTGCGAGCAAGTAAACCAAAGGGCCTGAAATCAGCCATTTTCTAGAAAATGGTGGAATCTGAATAAACGATCATCATATTTTCAAATAATTTAAAATACAATTTGCTTGGTCTGCATTCCAGAAAAGGCCATGACCTGTGATGACGATTACATAAACAAAAATCGGAAAGGTAAAAATGCTTGGGTAATACCATTTCTTCAAACATATTTAACAAGCATATTTTGACCAGGAAAAAAACATTAGTCAAAAGGATCTTTTTTACTTGCATGGAAGTTGTTCAATTCAATCTTATCTGTTTTAATCTAATCTTGAAGTTTATAAGAATTCCCTCTGTGCTTATGTACGCTATGAATATACAGAGTGACGTCATCTGTCTCGTGCTGCGCGAGAATTGTAAATCACAACAAATGACAAACTTTGTTGCATGGCCAAGCAGATGTCAGGACACAATATTACATTTCCCTACTGTTTTTTGTTTATTATGCAGTGATGCATTTCCTAGCGCTGTTACACGACTTACGATGTGGTACCTGGACCAATTTGAAGATGAAATTTACCTCCACACTATTGATGATACTTTACTTTTATTTTGTTAATATATGTATATACAACTATACCTTAAATTACCAATAGAATGTGGAAGATGGCAAATATAGAGAGAACATGCGAATCTGAACCTTATGCAACCAAAATATCACTACATTTTGGACTGTACATTTTTTAACAATGTTCGAAATATTAACATTACTTTGTAAAATACCAGGCGCATAAAATGTAAACTTTGGTGAGCTAATGGAAAGAAAAAAATAGCATTTGCAGATTTTTAAAAGTTATAAACAAGGTTGTGAGGTTCTGTCTTCCATGGCTAATAATAAACTATTCCTACAAGGTCACACATATTATTATTATTATTATTATTATTGTATATCTGTACATATGTAGTTACAATGGTTTATTGGAATTAAGATAAACCATGTGCTTTGCTTGTAAATCAGAATTACATGTGTTACTAGAAAATATCAACATAACTATTATGCATAATATTACCATATGATTGATACTGACAAAGAACATTAACATATTCTGTATCCATACAATTCTAGACGTTATCAGTCTCGAGATGTTACATATCCCGTTTTAGAGGTCAGTGGTGACGCCTCACCTTTTAACAAAACCACTGCACTCGAGACTGATAACATTTTTATCTGAAAGTTCCAATATTAATAAGAGGAAAATATAAATTACGTTTATCTTTGCACAAAGGTCACAGAGAACGATTATTGATTTTCTGTCATGTGGGTCATATATTGCAGTATAAATGGAAAGCGATGTCAAATCATTTTCTGCGGTTTTTGAAATATACAACACGGCAATATTTAAACTTGCCTTTAGTTTAATCATAAAACAAAGCATCAACATTTTATACATAAAAAACATGGCTATTACGTTTTATTTGGAGCACTATTAAAATAAAAACTATCATTTTTAAAGTCAACATTTCTGAAGAGGAGACATCGGGTATTATCTATTTAAACTTTCTTTTAGTTTACTCATAAAACAAAGCATCAACATTTTATACATAAAAACATGACTATTACGTTCTATTTTGAACACTATTAAAATTGTAAATTGTAAATGGAGAGCGATGTCGTATAGTTTACTAGATACACAACATATTGATTTTCTGTCAAGTAGTGAAATGTGGGTCACCTGTTGCAATATAAATGGACAGAGATGTCATATCATTTTCTGTGGACTATGAAATATAGGAGAGAGACGTCGTCTGCTGTGTGAGCCAGATTATTGATTTTCTGTCACCGTATTTCTTCAAAGAAGTTTCTGCCTTCCATGAATCCTTAAAAATACCTTGTTAGCCAATCAAACTTCTACTTGCCACGAGAACATCAGATACTGAATGATATCATGATATGTACGTGGTTAACATACATTTATAAGGATGTACGTTTTGATAAAGATGTAATGTAATATATATATATATGTGTGTGTATGCATGCATACACCAAATGGACAACAGTTCTTGGCGTGCCTTGATTTAGCTTAAGTCCAAATGGACAACGGCTCAACGCTGGTTTTCAATATAAAATATGAACCCTGGTGTGATCTTGCATCCCATGTTTTTAGATGTTAGTATATCCCCCAAAGAAAATCAAAACTGACAAAAAAGAACAACAAAGATATAATTTTAATTATTTAATGAATTTTTTGTTATTGTCATATAAGCAAACATAAAGCTTGTGACAAAATAACATACAAATAAACATAGTAATGAAATACACGTACATAACAAATCAATGATCTGGTTTGTTAGTCTGAGGGTCCCCTGTCCTCAGATCCACCGAACTCTTCAAAAAGGAGCCAAGACTTTTAACCTGTCGAAAATCTGTGGGATTCAGAATGCATTTCATTTTGTCAATTTCAGAATTTGTAGAGTCAAAATTTGATAAAAAATTATTTCTGATATTTGTATGTCTTTGGCAATTGAAAAAGAAATGAAATGTATCATCAATACTGTTACTTTTGCAAAAATTACAAATTCTAAGATTTAATTAAATTGTCTTACATTCGTCCATTCTGTATATATAATAATATAACAATGTCTTATTCTAGCCAACTGGATTTTGTAAATATATACAGTTATATCCTACATTACCAATATAATGTAGAAGATGGTAAATATAGAGAAAATGGGAATCTGTAGCTTATACAATCAAAATATCACTACATTTTTTACTGTAAATTCTCTTTAGAAAATATCAGGCGCATTAAATGTAAAAATTGGTGAGCTAATGGAAGGAAAATATAACATTTGCAGATTTATTAAAGTTAACAACAAGGATACGTATTCCCTGACTAATCGTAATCTCTTTTTACATGGTCATAGATATTACTATATATTATTAATGTATCTATGTATTTACCATGGCTTATTAGAATACAGATAACCCATGTGTTTTGTTTCTAAATCAGCATCACTTGTGTGACTAGAAAATATCAACATAACTATCAAACATAATACTATCATACGATTGATACTCACAAAGAACATTAACATATACTGTATCAGTACCATTCTGACCGATACCATTTGACCCCTCACATCTGTATTCTCCGGAATCTGTTCTGATGACTTTGGTGATGGAGAAGTTAGATAGCATTTCTATTGGTGCCGTAGAACTTCCTTTGTACCATGCGAACGAATTAACTGTGGGATTTGCGCCCAGGACTTGACACACTAAATGCAGTGTTACATTTTCGACAACATCAACAGGATTTATGCTCACGATGTTTACTGTTGGAGAATCTTTAATAAAGAAGTGTGTTTCAGTTCATATCCAGTATAAATGGAAAAGGTACTCCAACATGTAATATAATACAATATTAATGTGTACATTTGTGTATTGTCAGCTAAATAAAAGATTAAAGGATTTCTACTTATAAACTGATAAATTATATGAAGAATTGGCTTGCCATTTTGATAAAAACGGAGACATGTTCAAAATACAAATATAGAAACTTTCTATTTAGACAGCCAGCAAACATGTTATAGGTGATACAATAATAAAATAGTTAATTATGACATATAAAGGGTGTTCAATAGAAAGTTAATAGAATAGATCATTTGTTTTACATACATATTTCATCCTGCAAGTACCGATATATAGTTGCAGTTTATTTAGTAATATTAACATACCTTAATGCATAGCAAATTATTATAGAATGCAATACAATTGGCGTTGACGTAATTCCCCTTTTGTGGTATGCAGTCGTATGCTCAATCTTTAGATATTTGGGGGTTGTGCAGTTTGTTTTAATTATTTCATTCTCGATGAATATGTACGGCAGTACAGTGAAGTATAGTAATTTCTGAACAATGCATAGCGATTCCATGTAATATATTAGATAAGCAGATGAAATACAAATTAATTAAATATGTATATTTATATGATCCTTGCTCCTTATAAAATTCATAACATATATGACAGATCTATTGTAAACAAGGTTGATAAGATAATATGTCTTCTTAGTGGAAATAACGAGGAATAAAGTATCACATCGCTAAACATATAATATAACATACAATGTGCTTTCACACATTGGAATTTCCCGTAGGAACCATACTTTATTTTGATGAATTTGTGATTTCACATAAATAGTCTACTGGAAAGTGCATTGAACATTAAACCTGCAAACTGAGTAAAGAATACTTATTATGACAAATAAATCATACCCATTGATGTTTTCTTAATTTTAAAATCTTGCGAATAAGTTTTTGTAAGAGCTACATTAACCTATTATTAACAATAATGTACATACAATACAATATTACAAAATAGTCTATGCTTACAATATACAGTTATGTTGTGTTGGTGTGTTTTGTCATTTGTCCATAATATATGTCTTCCTGTACATGTACATATGTGTCCGTTGTTGTGTTTTGAAGTTACAAGTTCTACACTAGAGATGACGTCTACAGTAGATGGACTTCCTGTTGGAGTTATCTGAGTGGCTCCATCACATGACCACGTGATCGTAGCTACAGGATTTCCTCCTTGTATGGTACATGTAAGGGTTACTTTGTTACCTTCAATAATTGGTCCAACTGGTGTCTGTGTTATTGTAGGTGATGTCGTGGGTTGATCTGAAACATTGCAATCTATATTGAAATAAACCTGCGATGACAAATGTCTGCATATTTTATTAAAACAACGTAATGTAAGTACATGAAATACATATTTTTAATAACTATATTATATTACCAGGTCTATCTACATACATTTTAATAATTGTAGTATCTGTATCTGGTACGTTGTATAACCCAACTATGGTTTTTGTACAAGGGGTATGTATTCTCATTTTTAATTTCACAATGTATGACAAACCTAGACATGCTTACTAAATACTCTTGACATGACAAGTTAATATCTGTCCTTTATATGATAATATGGAAGGGATATATTTTACTTTAAATATATTTATATAACTATTAATTAATCTTTCAGCTGACATAAACAGTTAAACCTAGTCCTTTATTCTTGTGGAACATGCAAAGCCCATTATATTTCTACAAACAAATTATATAAACCTACATACAACCTAACTAGTAAATGTTCTTTACTTGTGGGGAAGATACTAGACATATAACATATATAGAAACCAATAATTTGAAGTCACATGAACCCTAAAAAGTCAATTGTTGCTCATTATTTGGGTGGAAGATACTAGACATGTAATGCACAACCAGTATCATTTCTACTTACATCTGACATCAAGTGTATGACCTGTGGTTTTATAAGTTGTCCAGACAGTATGGTGTCCTATACATGTACAAATTCTACCATTATCATTACTATTGACTGTCAATTGTACACTAGATGTCGATGTATAAGTCGGTGGGCGTCCTGTTGGATTAATAGTTGACGGTGACGATCCTTCACATGTCCATGTAATTGTGGCTAGTGGATTACCTCCCTTTATGTCACATGTCAGAATTACAGTTGAATTTTCATTTATAGTACCTGGTGGTGTCTGTATAATAGATGGCGTTGATGTTGGTTCATCTGAAAATAGATGATTATATTACTGGTAGTAGATCAATACTTATATTTGAGTAGATTACACGCAGTTGTGTTAAGGCTGTTTCTAAGATTGCACGCAATAAAAATGTAGGGTCATGTATGTAATACAAATTAATGAGTAAAACATAACAATAGTTGATGCAGATTGCAACTAGTTATTTATACATGTTCGAAAGTGAAAATGTTTCAACTTTGTGCGAGTCAACGTGGATTTCTGTTGATAAAATGGTGATCACGTGACTATAATCAGTACCTTAACTAATTTCGAAAAGTGCTAGAATTTAGAGTGAAAGTTGAATTAAAAACTGGATATTTTCTGAAAGATTATTTGTTTTTGTTTAAGAAAAGTGCTACGAGAACTACTATACAGCCAACAATAGAGAATAAGGGCAGATAAAACGCGGAAAATTGACGATTCCAGTTGGTCGATGGTGTAAAATTGTAAATCGTCGTCTTCTGTCAACTTTTTCATTGATCTCGTTGCAAAATCATATATCTTTATTATCTGCTCTTTGTGAATATGTTTAGAACTGTGAATTTATTGACACGTATATTCTAGAACTTTCACGTCGAAGTGTACGTACTCAATCATTTAATCAATCTCGAAAACAATAAAACACCCAAGTGATCCGGCACACCGATAAAGGGAGGTAACGATATTTATTAACTCTATCGGCGGCAAATATTAAAACAATATAATTTGTTGCTTTATTTAATTAAAGTAAACTACATTTGTTGCTTTATTTAATTAAAGTAAACTACATTTGTCATCGATTCGATAATTAATCGATTGGTTATTTCATATACATGTATATAATAAAGATTTTTGTGAAATGATTGTTTATAAATTAATTGTAAAATGGTGTAATTATCCATGTCAACTTCTATGTTCTCTCACTATCAGTATCAGTATCAGTATCATACAATCTTGTACCTGTCCTGGTCCTGGGATTCATGTACTTATACAAAATATTGATTATCCATGTATTACTTATTCATGTTCAGAGATATATAACACAATTATGTGTTTGCATGCATTGGGTATATCAGTAGATGTTCATATTGGACAACTCTGTTAAAAAAAAGTTGTTATAAAATATATTTTGAATTGAAATACTTTTGATAAAAAATGGCAAAAATTTATATATTTGTACACATAGAGGATATCTGAGTGTGCATGGTGTAATGATAGATTTGTTCCTTTCACATCTCTTTGTTACAAAATAAAATGTGACTTTTTATAATGAACTATAGATGAAGTGGGAAAAAAACCCAGATAACACTCGTAACCCTTAAATCTATTTTGTATTCCTCTATATTTTCATATCTAGAACTTGAACCAGATGAAACTGATGGAATATTTAAATTTATTGAATCTGTTTAATTAAATATAAAATAGTCTTGGGTTACATTGTTTTGTGAATCTATAGAAAGTCTACTCAGGGCCATCTTAACAGCATTATAGGACCCCGGGCAAAGCAGGACACTGAGACGGCTACCTATACAACCACTCATTGGAATAAAAATGTAAATGTCGATTAAATTAAATATATAGTAAAATTGTATAAGTACTTTATAAAAAAAATCAGTGTTTAAACATTAAAAAACATGCTGCACACAGCATACACAAGATCAGCATAGGGCCTCTATGCTCGTGCTCCCCACGGGCAACTGCTCAGCGTGCCCATGCGGTAAGTTGGCACTGAGTCTACTGATACATGTTTAGTGGTTCAATGTTATGTACTATTTAATCTTGTTTTCTTTATGTGTGTATGCTAGCTATATGTTAAATAAGCTTGAAGAAAGGGGCAATGAAATACAGTGTAGCTTTACACCAACTTTCCCCCCATTAAATAGTAGCAAGATCATTTTTATTTCCATTCTGCAAACATATAAACAAAATAACATAAAAGCTGTACGCATCAATCTCCATGCGATTTTGAACCAACAAAATAAACTATAAATAGCCTTAGACACCAGCAATTAGAGATGAAAAATATCTATCAATTCTACAGCAAAAGAAAAAAAATATATTAAAAAAATGCAATATGCGCAACCTAGCAAACCAGGTAACCTCGAGGAACCTTGCGAAATTAGTAATATTTCATTAAATACTAAATTTGGACTGTCAAGCTACCAAAAGAAACATAATAATGTGAAAAAAATAGATATATATATAATTTTGTAACAATCAGATATTTTACAAACTATCGAAGTACCATAGCATATCTGCTATATAATTTTTCCATTTGATTTGACAATTTCTGAGAAAAAGTATAAAAAAAAATATGGACAACAGATGACAGACACAGTCATGATAATACATCATTTAGCCTTTTTGGGCCAGTTCAGATTTTCAAATTTTTCAAACATCATAAAAATATTAAAATATTTCAAGCACATTTTTTTTTACTTTATATTAAGAAGATGGGTTATGAAGATCAATCTGTTTCATCAATATGTACATGTATAGCATGTTTAGCATTTTACTTTGATCATGGCTTGATCCTACCCTTAATATATCACCAAGATTGATCCTACCCTTAATATATCACCAAGATGATTAATTGCATAACAATGAACTTAGCTCAGTGCATAGATAGTTAATATGATACACAACTACTGAACTAAATCCAATGAAAATGCTGATATATGCTGTATATATGCCTACAAAATATATTGTCAAAATTTACAAGGACTAAATAACACTGAAATTTGTTTGACCTCTCTATTAGTACTCAAAATTACACAATTGCAGGATAAATTCATCATGCTACAATTGGGTTTTATTTAAAAAAAAATAGAATTAACAGTACAGTGTACAATGTATACATAACCAGGTATGTCTTCTAAGAAAAAAAAATCAATACCGGTATCAATGCTTAAATACAATTTTATCAGTGCAATTTTTAATTATGTAAAGGTTTAATTTACTGAACATGTTTTGGCATAACTAAATAAACTACAATATATTACAAGGAATTAAACATCTGTCCTAATATGTTTCAATAACAAATTCTTTGATAAAAATGTGATATTGTAGCAGAACATGATCACCCACATTTAATTAAAAATTCGATTTAAATTACAATGTAGATAATAGTTTCATTAGAGTGTTTGGTTTTATGGTTTTATGTACATTTTTGTATTTACTGTATGAACCATGAATTTTGTTAGCTAGTAAAAAGACAAACTGGATTTAGAGAATAATTAACTTGTGTCAGATTAGTTTTTGCCCATTGTTTATTTCATCAAATCTGTTATGTGTAAATTAATGTTGACCAAAACAAATTTCAGATGTTTAAATGTTGATGAAACTGAAGTCATCCTCCCCAGTCACTTGACAGGTATTTTTTTAGGAAAAAAAACTCTGAAAAGGAATGTTATTCTCTGATAATACATAAATACTTTTTGGTTGTCAATTATTATACATTGGGATTTGGTCCTATACAAGTATTCAGAATTGACAATTTGCCTTTCCAAGCCAAGATGTTATGGAGATTGTACATGTCCATCACTGCTGTAAAGAAAACAAATGTAAATTCTAAAAATAAACAGGACCCCAACCCATCAAGATATATTTTGTATAAAGATTCAAACACTTTTAATGGTTTTCATCAAAACTTGAAAAAAAATTATAGTTATTACATTGATTATTTCTCTATACTATAAATTGTGTTCAACAACTTGTGATTAACTTGTGTCTGTGGCAAAAATAGATACTACATATCAAACATCTCGATCTTTACAAGAAAAATCACGAAAATGTCGGTATTAACATGATAGATTACTAGGCTTAAGTATTTTATTTTGATTCTCCATTAGCTTTCTTCAAATTCGGTGCGTACGACAACAGTCCCCCCCCTTTTGTGTGCTTCGGGAGATTGTCATTATTAATTTAAGACTAAGATTTACCTCTCAGCATCATTTTTCTTCAACTGACGATGGGTACATTTTCCTTTTTTTTGTGAAATTCTGCTACATAAGTATCATATTGATGGTAAACATGTGCGTGTATCATTCTCGTATAATTTGTCAACAAACAAGCTTTTTGGCGATGGAGATTTTCAAATATGGGCATTGAAGGGGTGGAGCTTAGCAAGACTGACAAGTCTAAAAATCATATATTACAATCGACGTATTCAAAATAACGATATATTCACAATCTGGATAGTCATTAGATATATTTGTTAATCTTACTGTTACAAAACGAACAAGGAATAAGTGCATTAGATCTGCAGAAACACATTTTTCCTTCGGACAGTTCACCCATGAAGAGTACGTTTCCATGGATGCAACGTCATGACATAAACTATTACAAAGGGGAGCAACTCGTATGAAACAAACCGATGTGAAACAGCCTTAACACATCCGCGCAGTTTGAACTATGCATATATATTCTCCTTCAGTTACCCGTGGGTTACGATATTTCTCCACACAAGAGAGTTACATTTAAAATTTTAACCACAAGCCGTCAGGACAGTGGTTAGGATTTTAAATTTAACTCTCGAGAGTTGAGAAATTTCGTAACCCACATGGGCAACTGAAGGATAATTTGTTTCTCCCATTATTTAACAGGAACTTTATTTCAAAAGCCGTCAAACGAGTCAAACTAGTCATATGCGGGGAAAGGCACGAGACATTTTAAACCTCTAGAGGATTATATTTTTCCAGCACTGGCTCAACGGGGTTAAAACATCGTAATAATGAGAAAAAACGTCCTTACAACACCACTGGTACAATAGCATATTGTACCATTATATACAATTAGCCAGAAACATATATACATAGGGAAATATCATAATTTAAATGCTATCGTTTTTGTGGCACAGCTTTAATTGAAAATATTCTTCGAATATGCACATTAACCTGATATTAACAATCATGAACGTATGCCAACAATACCATATCACATTCTATTTTATACTTACAATATACAGTTATATTGTGCTGTTGTGTTTTGTCATTTGTCCATAATATATGTCTTCCTGTACATGTACATATTTGTCTATTGTTATTTTTAGAAGTTACAAGTTCTACACTAGAGATGACGTCTACTGTAGATGGACTTCCTGTTGGAGTTATCTGAGTGTCTCCGTCACATAACCACGTGATCGTAGCTACAGGATTTCCTCCTTGTATGGTACATGTAAGAGTTACTTTGTTACCTTCAATAATTGGTCCAACTGGTTTCTGTGTTATTGTAGGTAATGTTGTTGGTTGATCTGAAATATTGCAATCTATATTGAAATAAACCTGCGATGACAAATGTCTGCATATTTTGTTAAAACAACATAATTTAAGTACATAAAACACATACTTTTTATAACGATATTATATTACCAGGTTTATCTACACACATTTTAATAATTGTAGTATCTGTATCTGTATCTGGTACGTTGTAGAACCCAACTATGGTTTATATGCAACGGGTATGCATTCTCACTTTTAATTTCACAATGTATGACAAACCTAGACATGCTTGCTAAATACACTTGACATGACAAGGTAATGTCTGTCCTTTATATGATAATATTACTTTAAATGTATTTATATAACTATTAATTAATCTTTCATCTGGAATAAACAGTTAAACCTAGTCCTTTATTCTTGTGGAACATGCAACACCCGTTATATTTCTACAAACAAATTATATAAACATACATACAATCTAACTAGTTAATGTTCTTTTCTTGTGGGGAAGATACTAGACATATAACATATATACCAACCAATAATTAGAAGTCACATGAACCCCAAAATGTCAATTGTTGCTCATTATTTGGGTGGAAGATACTAGACATGTAATGCACAAACCAGTATCATTTCTACTTACATCTGATATCAAGTGTATGACCTGTGGTTTTATCAGTTGTCCAGACAATATGGTGTCCTATACATGTACAAATTCTACCATTATCATTACTATTAACTGTCAATTGTACACTAGATGTCGCTGTATTAGTTGGTGGACTTCCTGTTGGATTAATAGATGACGACCCTTCACACATCCATGTAATTGTGGGTCGTGGATTACCTCCCTTTATGTCACATGTCAGAATAACAGTTGAACCCTCATTTATAAGACCTAGTGGTGTCTGTATAATAGATGGCGTTGATGTTGGTTCATCTGAAATTAGATGATTATATTACTGGTAGTAGATCAATACTTATATTTGAGTAGATTACAGTTTGAACTATGCATATAGATTCTCCTTCAGTTGCCCGTGGGTTACGATATTTCTCCACTCAAGAGAGTTAGATTAAAAGTTTTAACCACGAAACATTTTAATCCTCTAGAGGATTACATATTTTACCAGCACTGGTTCAGCGGGGTTAAAACGCCGTAATAATGGGAGAAAACTTCCTTACAACACCACTGGTACAATAGCATATTATACAATTATATACAATAAGTAAGAAAAATATGTACATATAGAAATATCATGATTTAAATCTTAATGTATCACCCATATTTCATCAATAATTGACATGTAATCCCGTCTATTATGGGCGTAAAGACACGAATTTAAATTTCAATCTCCTCTCTTCTCTCATCATATCGAATATTGAAGCACAGCCGTCATTTTTGTGTTAATATACATATTTTTCAATGGATAGAAGGAGTTTTATGAAAGCAGTGCTCCCGATTTTTTTGTATTTAGGCTTGTTTATCAGCATTTGTCAAATGGCGGCGTTCTGGGAGGAAATGGGGGTGGCATATTTAGAAATCAGTACATTTCCTTGTTTACATAAAATCAACATTCCAAAGTGCATAAATGTATATTCAATATATAAAACAAAATTTGGCGTCATTGGTTTCTTTGTTTTATCATATTTAATATGTTTTTATATGTATGAAACTCTACTATGCTTTTTTTGTTTTACCTTTATGAGGGGTAATACAACAAAGATCAAAACAACTTTTCCATTGAACCTATATTGGCAAATCCAAGGATTGTTTTGTGTAATGTAGTATAAAGACGATGTATAACACGAACTTTGGTATAATTGGTTGATTTCAAAATGCTCTGTTGTAGAATAAAACCTCGCCACGCGAGAAAAGCGATAAAATACGAGATTCGCATACTTTCTACTATATAAATCCATGGTTTGAACTATATCAGGCCGTCAAAAATCATATCATAGATCAGGTCATTACAGCACCAATGGTACAATATCACATTATACAATTACATGTAAATTCAATTAGTGAGAAGAAATATGTACATATAGAAATGTCCTAATTTAAATCTTAATGCTATATTTTTGTGGCTGAGTTTCAATTGAAAATATTCTTCGAATATGCACATTAACCTGATATTAAC
>MJUT01045813.1:84678-97068 GCA_002080005.1 Gigantidas platifrons | reverse complement strand
ATGGCTAAGCATTTCATGCTCCGTATACAGCACCCGTCACATTGTAAGTGAGTCAATCCAGGGTGGAGTCAAGTCGGTAATGTCAAATCCGATGAGACATAAAACCTGAAAATGTATATTCTCATTTGTGAGACCGACGCTTAATTTCTTTCCATGATGAAATCTATAGAATTTCTGAAGGGATGATAGTATCAAAGACTGAACATAAGCTAGTAGATTCTGTGACATCGTTTTCTCTCTGTTCAAAAATTCACTATATGAATCTAAAAATTGATTACTGTCAAGCAGTTTACTTTCCCAGGGTTAAAATTTTCACTTATTATTGCATTTGAAGAAGAATCCTGAAAATTTATTTATCTTAAATAAGTATTTATCAAATAGGTTCAACATGTACAATCAACTCTCCAGGGAATTATAAATCGCATACATTTTTGTAGATACATTATCAAGAAAAAATCGCAAATCTTACCCCTTTTTAAATAAAATTATAGGTGTAAATGTAATATGGATTAGGCACAGCCTACAGGCGAGCATCGCATCTACTACTCTACGCATAGACATGTACATGTATTTTTCCAGTCTATGATTATGAGTCCACAGTCTCTTGAAGTTCCAAAAAAAAAAAAAAAATAGACAATTTTCTTATTTGTTTTTTAGATTTTGAAAATGGATTTGATTGTTGGTGTTTAACGTCACTTTCAACAATATTTCAGCTATATAATGGCAACCAGTTTTAGTGGTGGAGGAAGTCGGAGTACCCGGAGAGAACCACCGACCATGGGCAAGCAGCTGGTAAACTGTATCACTTGCGGTTGCGAGTCGAGTGCACCTTTTTTGTAATTTACAAAGCCAGCCGAGAACCCACGCCGTATTGGTGATAGGCTTGTATGAGCTGTTAAATCCAGCGACCTAACTCATTGAGCCACCCGGGCCCCTTAGTTTATGAAACTGCAAGTGACTGTGATGAGTCAAACGTCTATCATTTAAACAAAAGTATCCTTTTCATCCGGGGGTCGTGCACAGGGGCTTGTTGCCTGCTCTAAAAATATATTTTTGTACACATGAGACACATGAGAGTAGTCGAGGGATACAAAAAAATCATAACAAACCCCTGTGGGTCGTGTTGCTCGTATGTGTTTATGTACATGTTTTGTAAAATAAATGACGAAAGTTCATAACGTTAAATTTTGACATGATTATTTGTAAAAATGTGGTTCAAAGTCCACCGAAATGTCAATGATATAAGAAAATAAATAATAGCTTTCATAAAGAAATATATAATCATCCTTTTCACGCACAAATCAATTCATAACTCCGAGAGAAAATGCATAAAATATCGAATGTCTTACCCCCGCTGATCCACTTCTCAAAAACAATTTTGATCGGACCAATCGGCAGTTGATCAAAATGAAACAAGTAAGAGAAACCAGCTACATCACGATCTTACTACCAACCATGGAATGTGCAGCAATGGTTTGTGATCCCACCACCCAAACCCTGATACAGACATTCGAAAATGTACAAAGAAGAGCTGCCCGCTTCGTTTTAAATGATTACACCAGCAGAACAGAAGGATGCGTCACAAGCATGTTAACATCACTTGAGAGGCAGACTTTAGAACAACAGAGGAGGATAAGCAGACTCTTATGATGTATAAGATCCAGCATCGACTCGTGGACATCGACCGAGACTTATACCTCAGACCTGGTGACAGCAGAACCAGAGGTCAACATAGGTTCTTCAAGGAGATGTCAAATTATGACACTCTCGGAAACTCCTTCCAAAGAACAGAACAAGAATGGAACCACCTACCAGATACTACAGTTGGTGCCAGCTCCATAGAGGAGTTCAGGGCTAACCTCCAACAATAGGTTAGCCACGCCAACCAGTGTAAATAGTTTTAAGGGCTGGCAACTGAATCAATATTGTTTTTAAAAAAAATCATCCTTATACTCCTACAATTGCTTGACAATTTTTTTCTTTGTTTTGAAACTATGAGCGACATGATCAACGAAATCGCGTGACGACAGCTTTAGGGGCGAAAGAAGAAGGTATAACGACAATCTTATTAAAATTAGATCTCTCACTTTGCTCTTGTTTATTTATATTTCGCGCGAAATATAAATAAACAAGAACAAAGTGAGAGATCTAATTTTAATTAGATTGGTCTAACGATTGTCCAGTTTTTAAATAAATTAATCGTTTCATGTACGGTTTCCTTTCTATTTTTTTTTGGGGGGACTATTTTTAAACTGGATAGTTATATTTTATTCAAATTAAAAGGCTGTTTCCTGTACTTCACTCTGTAATGATCATTTATAAAACATTGAGTATTTATTCTATAGAAATACATCTATTTTGCTAATAGATACGACCTATGTGATAGAACATGGCCTATAGGGTCTATATACAAGATGTACTTTAGTCGGAACTAACTTTCGTGACGTCATAGGTTAGGAATGTGGGGAAACCCCAGTGACGTCTTTGTAAGCATTGCGGAATCTCCGTCAGGACAATCTCAACGTACTTGAGATTTATCTTACTAATTTTAAATTTAAAGACATTCCTTTCACATTGCTGGGAACTGCACCGTTCAATACATAAACAATTATTCGGCAACCCACTGTAAATCGCCGCCAACTTGACGCAGGGCAATGATTGTTTACTCTAAACAGTGTCAATGACAGCGATCTTGAAATGGATGACTTGACGTAATAATACTTGTGTGATGTAAACTATAGCGATTGTCATTTTTTTAAATAAATTAATCGTTTCATGTAAAGAAGCTGTACGGATTCCTATTTTTTGTTTGTTATTTTTAAACTGGATACTTATTTTTTATTCGAATTAATAGGCTATTTCCGGTCATTCTCTCCGATTGTCCATTCTATGCTGAAACTTAAAAACCACTTCCGGTTGGTATTGTTAGTATATTGATTCATCTCCTTATACACATGTTGCTGTTTAGTTCGCATCTGGCGATGCTCGCTAATATATCGGTGTGAAGTAATGCCAACTGTTAGAGAGTGTGTATGCTGTATTGAGATTGACAAAATTCAAGATGTCATGAAGGAAACCTGCAGTACCATGCATTATCATGCATCCAGGTTTTCAGCCTGTTTGTCTTGATATAAATGTATGTCAAGTCGTATATTACCAATACAGACTACATTATGGCGAAAGACAAGAACAGTCAAATGAGTGAGATTCAATCTTTATTTTTCAGATTTGAAATTTGTCATATACAATTGTATATACATTTGTAGTACACATACAATATGCAGTAAACAATGCATTGACTTTCCAATAATACTTAAACTTTTTCACGTCTGTAAATACATATTGAAATGAATAAAAGTAATAAATCAAACTACCTGACAACAGGATTCCAAATAATAAATAAAAAAGAAGATATGGAAAAAAATGCCAGTCCAGACACCAGAAAAAAAGTTGAAACCTTACACAGATTGTCATACAACACTCAACAATGTATTTTCATATGCATTTCCTGATCATGACACCCCCACCCCCCTGTGCAGGTCCTGGGTGTTATAAAGAATAGGACAAAGTAGAGCTCCGCTTTTGGTAAAGGGTGACTTAGAGAACTTAGAGTTTAACTGGGGTTCGGTTTCTCTGCTTGGTTTTTGGGTTGTCGGGTTATAATACGGAACATCCGCCCATGGGATATGTGGTGAAGTACCACTCTGAATGCACGCAAAAGATCCCTATTGTACATTTCATTAAATTAGGCTCTTTGGGTGGTCTACAGAAGGCTAATTTTCCCGTCCCTAACCACTCCACCACTTTTCCTATGACAGTCAAAATTTGTTTTACCTTGTGTCCCTCTCACCATCCACCTTTTCGTTTACATTTAATGGTCATTGTGTCATCCAAGTCATGTTCATCGACTCAAAATAACTTTTATGTGTGGCTGGACCATAAAACTATAACCAATCAATCAATATTGTTCATGTATTAAGCTATATGCAAATTTCCTTATACTTGTGTTGGGTCATTTTAAATACAAACTTCACTGTGAGACACTTCATTTACATAAGGTGAAGGATTGGGTAGATGTGAGGTTTTCATTTATTCCAGTTAACTGTATATCTCATTTTACATTTTGACTTTAAAACTGATAGTGTGTTTTTTTTCAGAAGGCAACACTACACAGCATACATACAGTTTGTTCGCTGGTGTTGGCAGTATCTCCGGAAAGAAGTTAGGGTCACCATCCCATCATGTGCAGTTACTGCCATTAGGACTGCATGTCCTCGCCACTACCAGAACTACACAGGTTTCCATCAAGTAGATTCTGATTCTGATTGAATCTACTCAACATTTTTTGAATGGCAACATCTTTATCAGGCCGATCATATTGACTGCACAAAGGTGACGGAATCTAAACAGGCAGCTGAACACCATGCCATCCCTATTCATGTGTTAAGACCAAAAACGGTCCTCATGAATGCTTCTACATAACCTTAGGATGGAAATGTCATTACTGTAATACATTGTTTTTCTTGTTATTATGTTTGTTATATGTTTTAATTGTTTTGGTATTCCTGCTTTCAGATGGTTATTTTTGCTTTGTCTGTGAGGTCTTTTGCACTTACTTACGGGGTCTTCTTGAGCTTGCTGTATGGTGTGAGTTATTCTCATCGTCGAGGACCATACAGTGACTTTTAGTTGCATGCGAATTAAAATGTTGATGTTATCTTGTCCATTTACCCCATATCCTTTCTTTTTTATAATTAGGCTGGCTAGTTTAAATAAACATCATTATGATGAAATAAAAAAAATTCAATCAGAATATCCCTGCAGAAGTGATAACTATTTGGTTTCTAAGCAGTGGTCGATTTAAAAAAAAAGTCGTAAGTCTAAGATTAATCGTAAGTGTTATCATAAATGTGATTTCCAAGCTTTTAATTGGTTGAAATTCACACTTACAACTGATCTTAGACTGACAACATCTTGTGAAATCGATCACAGGACATTATCTTTATATGGGAGATAATCCAAATCTTCATTTACCATAAGTGCAATCAACATTTATTTTCCTGAAAATAAATTCCTCTTTCTTGTACTTTGGTGCTGTTAGTCTGTATCTGGGTTTTCCATCCTGGGTTACTGCCTGATCTCTTTGAGATTTCATTGAAATACAGAGTCATTTGCTAGAGCAAATTATGACCTCAAGAAAAATGTCTAAGTACCTGAATTTTTTTTTAGCACATTGAATGTTCTTCATATATAATTGTATTTAGACAAACTTCCTTTGGACATTTGTTTCTTTATATCTGAACATCAAAAATATGAACAAATTTGAACAGGAAATTTCATCAAATCATACAATAACCCCTTCCAAAAAAGTCCATGCTTCAACCAAATTCCTCCTAGAATTTAACCAAAAATTATTGTTCAGTAATTATGTTTAAATATAAATGTTTGTTTTGTGTATATTTTACTTACTAACCCATAAGAATATCAAAATTAAATTTGTTCACAACAATTTTAATAAATACCTGCAAAGCATTCCATGATAGGAAAATCCAATTATTTTTTAGCGCAAAATGGTTTATCACAGAATGATAACCCTCTAAAGATGGTGTCTGTTGACCTGGTGACAATTTCGGGATATCATTCTTCATTTGGCGACTATTTACAACATCTGGAAGTTTTAAAAAAAAAACTTGGACCCTTCAAATATAACATTTCAAGTTAATATTTACCAGCACAAACTAAAGCAAAGGACAAGTAAAAAAAAATGGGAAATATAAAATGCAAAGACAACATATGAAAAAAAAGACAATAAATAAAGTAAACATAACAAATTCCAACTAAAAAAGTGTTGAAAGAACTAACTTGTGAATGATATCTACCTTTATGTCGGAAATTGATTTAAAAACCTTACTTTGGTATCTCACAATTCAACTGCTGTCATACATACACTGAACATACAAAATTAATGCCCCCTGCAATTAAGGCAGATGGGATAACAAACCAGAGGCGATGAGCCTGTAATCGCTTACCTGGTCACAACTGCCCGTCATCTTGATCAGACTCATAGAGTCCTACATTAAACTAAGTCTGGCTTGGGCAGATTGGTACCATCAAACAAAATGTTGAATGATTAATTCCAAAGGACCATTCCACCAAAGTATGATTCCAATTGGTCTAGTACTCTCAGATAAAAAAAGTTCTTCATTGAATTGCACCTAGAGTCCTATGTTAAATTAAGTTCGGCTGTGGCGGCCATATTGGTCGGAGGTCGGGACTGCTGGACATAATTTTGAAAGATGGCCTCTTATGGACCATTCCACCAAAGTTTGATTCCAATGGACTAAGCAGTTTCAGATAGAAAGATTTATCAGTGAATTTCCCATATGTTAAAATAAGTTTGTGTGTGGTGGTCATCTTGGTTGGCAGGCGGGGTCATCAGATACCATTTTTAAAGGGGACCATACATAGATCATTCCTGCAAAGTGTGGTTCCAATTGAACCAGTAGTTTCAGAGGTGAAGATTACAATGTGAAATGTGGACGGACGCCAAATGATGGCAAAAGCTCACATGTCCTTTTAGGCCAGGTGAGCTAAAAAAAAAACTGAATTGATTAAACAACCATACCTGGCTTCCGCCGTTTGTTCTGTCTTTCTCTACCTTCAAGTTTGCCATGTTCACAGCTTGCATAAAGCAGATTGTGTCCATTGTGGACATTAATGATGTGATTGCAAAGTGACTTCCACTTTGCCAGCATCAACTCCCCATCTTGATCAGGAGAGGAGGTTGCTGTCCAGTAGAGATGGTTAATGATGCTTTTCATCCATGGCTGTATGATGTCACAGTCTTTTTCGTTGGATAGTGCCAACAATTTCTTTTACAACACTGAAATGAAAACTACAGGTATTTGGTATTTTGATGTTCCAAGTGTTTTAAAAACTATTTTTTCAATATTTCAAATATAATTCAACTACTAACAGTTGTAGGCTGCTATATGGTTCTTAATTACATTTATCCTTTTTAAATTGTGATATTGAAGAAGAAAGGTTCTAAGCAAGGATATGATTAGTCCAAATGCGGGTTTGATACACATAAAAGTTACAAGGAATTTCAATGCTTTTAGGCTAAAATAAAATTCAAAATACATGCATCTTTAATATTGACTTAAACACTATTTTTCACAACTGATTTTTACCTTTAGCAACATGCCATACATCAAAGCAATGTGTTGTATCGGGCATGTTCTCCCCCACCCACTTTACAATCTGAACATGTTTATCTGTTACCAAGGTTTGTTTCTGTATCCCTTCATTTGAAAAGGCTTTGACACATCTTATTATACCTTCTTTCTCCATGTGGGCACAGCTTTTCACTTCATTATTCTGTTTAAATATTGAATAACGTGTGTACAAATGTAAATAATAAAAGCATAGAAGATGCACGAATAACAATCCAATATTTACCTTGTTATGTTAAATAAAACATAATGAAATTGTAAAATCAATTAAAAAAATACAAAAAATGTTCCATGGAAAATTGCGTCTTGCCTGTTTAATATACGTTTCTTGGGGTTTTGCCATTACAAAAAGGAAAAATATTCATTGAAGACGAGACTTTCAAATGTATCTATTATAAGATTAAGTATATATTGAAGTATCATATAAATGCAACCATGTAAATTATCTCTCCCTTTTTAAACATACCAGAACGAGTTGGACATCTACGACACACCTTTCCTCTAAATCAATTGCCGTGTAACTACCAAATGTTGCACTGTGCCCTGTCGTGTCAGAACGTCCATCACCTCCAAGAACAACTGATCTGTCTTCTTGTTTAATGTCACTCAAATAGTCTTGCTGATAGCTATACCACACATTAGCAATTGATGGGAACAGCTAATACACCTGATTGTTCATAAAGGTACGTGTACTGATGCAGGCAATATTACAGATTTTAAACATCTTGAGACCTTTAGATGGAATAGAACCTGAGAACAAGAATCCATCAGACGTCAACAGGTTTCCAGGTGGTTTGTTCCCCGCAATAGGTTGACTGCACCATTCTCTAGTATAATCACATAAATGACATTTCTGTTTAACTTTAATCATATACCACATAGTTGTGCAACTTCTCCTTTGGTTCTCCCTAAACTGTGTTACAAATCTTCAAGAGTTCTAGTAAACCGTTCTCAAACATTTCCTTTGACCACGTAAGGCTGTACATGTAGTGATGTTCCTAAAATATTAAGGAAAATATTCAATGTACAACAATTAATGTTATCATGATAAATTATGAACCTTGTAGAGATAGTGAACTTAACCAGAAACACACAATATCAATAAACCTTTTTTATTTTTTAAAGTATATTCTACTATCACAAGTCATGACATGGGATGTCATGGCTTGTCTTATTTTTGAGCTGTGAAATGCCTTTGTGAAACTAGGTGTGCAGTTTTTTGGTCTTCATAAGAAATATACAGAAAAGCACAATTCACAGATACATGTATTTTCTGCATTTAAAGTCCTTAACGTTATACATGTATGAGCAAATGTCCCTATAATGAAAATATCTGTATAGCATCAGTATGACAATGTTGATTTTCAATATATGGATAATTGACACATAAAAAACTGTACCCATCAAATTCATCTCCACTGTTTTCTTCATTATTTGATCCGTGGTTTGAAATTGACTTATGCGTTTCATCGGTAGGATCATCAACCATTTGGGATAAAGAAGGTTCCACATGACTACTATAGGATATATTTCTTTTCCTTGTCCCAAAATGTTGTGGCTTCACATATGCAAATATATTCACCTTTTTGGATTTGGTTTCTAAATCTGACTGACAACCTAAAAATGTTAACGACTATAATATATTGCTGGTTGGGCTTTATTGACCAATTTACATTATTATGTTTATGTGTCTAAACGTGAATATAGATTGTAATGCAGTGTGATCTCTGTATGTGACTTTTATAATTTGTGGTCTAGTATTTGCTTGGCATTTATACCAAATTTCATCATTTCAAGAAAAACAAGAAACCGGTATTCCCCTTTAAGACACTTATAAGACAGATAAGACAGATAATGCATAATGTAAGAGACTGTTACCACTGCATGTATGCAACAATTACTAAATTCTACAGCCTGTCATTTTGTGATTTGTTCACGGAAATCAAAACCTGCGCACTAGTATAATGCACACCTCTAGAATGTGTACAAACATCTTGCAAAGTTCTACAGCTCTGATTCAAAAACTGAAAAAGGAGTACCTGGGAAAATTAATATCTCGTCATGATTTATCATATCAAAATATTTACATTTACTAAATGAAAAGTTCCATATAAATATATGACTATGTTATCTACTGGTTAAACACATTCAGTACATATATTATACATTTATTTTCTGGGAACGAGGGGAATAGCAAGTTTATTGTCACTCGAGACCCAACTATTGCTCGAGGCGTAGCCGAGAGCAATAGTTGGTGTCGAGAATGACAATAAACTTGCTATTCTCCGAGGATATAGTCAATAAATGTTTATTATACTGAACCAACCATTATACCTAACCGCTAAAGACTAAAATCGTGACAATGAATGCCTAGTGATAGCAATACATGTATCTCACATGTTTATAACATAAGCATTTTATGACAATGGACACCAAGTGATGCAAATATGACACATGTAACATGTAATGACCGAAATAGTAGGCTATAATTGTTTTATCATTTTTCAATATTATTATTTAAATATTAAAATTTAGAAATTTTATGAAAACTGGCATTTTTTTTTTTATTTTATCATTTTGAAATATTTTGAAAATTTTGAAATCTTACGAAAATTTTTATTTAAAAAAAAAAATTTAATTTTGAATTTTGTTGAATTTTTTTTTTTTTTTAGTTTCAGAATTTTGAAATTTTATGAATTTTTTGAAAATTTTTAAAAATCTTGACATTTTGAAATTTTTTGAAAATTTTGAAATTTTGCAAGTTTCTCGGAAGTGCCCTATATACCCAACGATCAATCTAGAATTGCCCGAATACGCATCGCCTTATGGAAAACCGCCGGAAATGTGACTAAAGTGCTATTCACCGGCCGATGAATAGTCATTTGTGACCTTAGAATCTGTTTTGCAGGACTTACTCCGCTGACTTGGTCGTATGCTACACTGACATCCAATGGAAACTTTGTTGCACTGCAAGGTTGTTCAACTTGCTTAACCATGTGTACCTATATTTGTAGAAGGTTAAATAAAGAATGCATATAAATGAACTTTATATGCAGGGATCTTATCACATTTCATTTCTCGTGTGAAAACAATATTCAAAAGAATGTTCTTCACTATTGGCTATCAATACACAAAATAATTAAAATTGCTTATAAACATGTATATTGGAATATTTTGGTTTTATCTATTTGTAAGGTTTCACAGAAACTTAATTACATGTATATCTTGTCTAAAAATAAATGAATACATATAAATGTATGTACAATGTCCATAATCTTGTAATTATTAAGATGCAGTTGTAACATAAATACGCATTTTTCCTTTGATGTTTTTATGCAGTGATCAACTTAAAAATAGTGTACTTTTACAAACCATGGTCTAACATGAAGATCTTGATGTTATTCCATGATTTTGAGATCACAGGTCTGTTATTCCATGATTTTGACGTCAGATCTTGATGTTATTCCATGATTTTGACGTAATTATGTAATTTCTGTTACAAACCATATATACCATGGATCTTACTCATCAACTTATTTAAACCAACCCATCCTTCGGAATCGTTGGTTTAAATAAGTTAATTCGTAAGATCCATGGTATATATAATACATAATGTACCTGCTGTGTTGCAAATGGGACTGCCAATGAGTTATTATATGTTGGTTCTTCTCTAGGGGACTCTACTGTCCCAGGTTCACTCTCAAAGCTGCTTTCTATAATATGCAATTTCAATGTAAAGTCTAGGGTTTATTGTATTATTTTTTAATATGTCATAACAAGATACACAAAAAATTGCAGAATAAGTAAATAGAAATGGAGAAAATTATGCTTGTTTGTCAATAAATTATATGTATCATCTTCAAACAAATAATTAAATGCTTGCCCCACTGCCAAAATAATTTTGAACAAATGTAAAATTACTAATCCTTACATATGTATAATTATAAAATTTGGAAATGAAAACTAAAAGATGAAAATAAAAAAGATCGTAATAACTATTTATTCAAATATATAGAAAATAAATCACTTAATGACGCCCATAATTTCATTTGTGGGCAACTACCCTCAGGAAAGTTCAATTTAACTTATACTTAATCGTGCAGACTCCCTTTTCATGTACCCTCTTCTGATTTTTTTGGGGAGAACTCTGATACTGGATGTCTTATGATGTAGAAAGCATTTGTAGCCAATTTTCTGTAGTTAAATGTGATTGTGCAGATGGTGTGGAGCTGGATTTACTGGGGGCCGTTGTCTCAACAGGTGCATGTAAGGTAGGACATGCAACATAGGTTAAAGTGACTCTCTTTGGTCTGACACGGATTTGCTCTTTTTCGGATCTAGTTCGAAATGGAAATCAACTAGGTTCGAAATGGATGGAGCATAATGCCGAATACTCGGAGGTCCAGGCCAAGCCCCCTTTTTAGTTTCACGAAATTGATCCTTTTTTCAGAAGTGTTGGGTCTTTAGGAAAGATATGGAGCGACACACCATCATCATTTGTGTTTCCACAGTTCGCAGCAACGCAACTTACTCCACTACCTTTGCCTTTTCCACTTTATCTCCTCGTGGCATGTTGCGATATACTTTGTTTACATTGAGAGGTCCAAGATATAACGTCACGGCCGGCAGTTGGCGAAACTTACCGAAGAGTAGATAAAAATAGATATGATTTCAGGTGAAACCCACCTGTGCTGATATTATCGATTGTGATCAATATTTTGTATGCCCGTCTTTTGCAACGGGTTAATAGTACAATTTGACATATTTTGATGTCAAGTATTGACTTTTGAAAAATTACACTCATTTGACACTTTAAGTATGTTATAGTACACAGGTATATGTATGTATTATAAGTAGATTTGAATAAATAATCGATTGTTGCTTATCTTATCTTGTGTTATGTATAAATGACTTGTTTATTGTTAATATTTGAAAACCTTTAAGATTTTCTTGCATCCAGAGGTAAGTTATTCACCCCTGTACTTATCTAATGAATTGTTCATTATAAATATTTGTAAACCTTTGAGATTTCTAACCAACGCACAACATGCATGCTGCAAAATGTTATGTTAGTCTCAATTCTTCACTACCATCCATGATTTTGTGTCAAAATAAACAAAATACTTTCAAGTCGATATTAGTCTACTAGAATTTC
>MJUT01045813.1:62539-81862 GCA_002080005.1 Gigantidas platifrons | reverse complement strand
TTTTTTTTTTTAAATAGTTCATCGACATTTTCAGATCTAATGATACGTTGTGTTCCTAGGGAGACCATTCGAAATATTTAATGGATATACCAAAAATTACATAATTTAAAGAACCACAAAAATAAAGCGCATGCGTCGACCATAATGCATATACATGTAACTTGGTTTTTTTTGGGTTTTTTTCTGTTTGTGCTTGATTTTGCATTTTTTTCTTCTTCGTTTTTTCTTTTTTGTAATTTCGGGGAGAAGAGGATGACATAATAGTAGGGGGCAAACGTTTTGTACNGACCATTCGAAATATTTAATGGATATACCAAAAATTACATAATTTAAAGAACCACAAAAATAAAGCGCATGCGTCGACCATAATGCATATACATGTAACTTGGTTTTTTTTGGTTTTTTTCTGTTTGTGCTTGATTTTGCATTTTTTTCTTCTTCGTTTTTTCTTTTTTGTAATTTCGGGGAGAAGAGGATGACATAATAGTAGGGGGCAAACGTTTTGTACAGATATTGACGATATGTGTCACTTTTTGTTCTATTAAAAGCTATCTGGATTTCCTTTGTTCTATTCTGACATGACATGATGACCCAAATTTGAAGAATCACGCATATGTTCCTACGGTAATAGACTTGTCCAGTTAGAGCCTACATTACAGCTACTGGCAAAAGTGGGACCATGCGAAAAAATTGCATGGTGTAACTTTTTGAAGGACCACAATAGAGTCTTTGCAAGGCTTATAATATAGAACTAAAGTTCAAATAGGACATGACGTAATGACCAAATTTGCATTGAACTCACGGTATGCACTACAAAGGTGATAATCATACCATGTTTCTTCTTTGATATGTACAGGATTTAATTTTACTTTTACAGTCTATGCCTAGTGGGGGAGCATGAACTATACTTTTCGTTTGTAAAAAAATATTTTGTACATCTGTTGATTTTCGGATACTTCGACAAGAATATGGTTACGCGCATTTTAAGAGATGTGTTTATACAAAAATGGCACAGTGATATACATAATTCGTCCCATGGCCAATTGTATTCAGGATTTAAAAATGCGTTTTCTCTTGAAAACCTGCTTATTAAAGCTCAGTGAATATAATATAAATGGATACCTAAATTCCGTACATCAAATTTACGTTTACCAATCGAAACATGACGTTGGTGTAATATCCCAAGGGAAGACAGAACATGTAATTTTTGTGGGAATGGGATTGGGGATGAATTTCATATTCTGTTCTTATGTGAAAATGAAGTTGTTGTAATATTAAGAAACAAATATGTACCGAATTATAATAGAATCCATCCATGTTATATTAAACCTGTAGGTCTACTCTCAATTTGTAACTCTCAATTATACAAAACAGCATCAACGTTTATAGGAAAAAATGCAGCTTTTTTATGAATTTGTATATTATATTATGTATAAAGAATATTTGCCATTACTTTAATGGAGCATGTTTGTATTAACTATTCTGCTTGTCATTTGGTTTATTCCGTCGTGTTAATTAACATGATATGTGTTATATATGACCTCATGTTACACGTTGATATGTGTCTGAATGTTTTCTCAATAAACTGATACTTTTGCAGTAGTAGTAATTATTTGTTTTTATCTTCTGTGAACCTGTGTTTACAACCTTTAAATTTGTCTACATTTTTTTAAGTCTACTGTAGGCCACACTTGTTTTTGGTTCTGATGTTTACTTCTTCAAGGCTTATTATTATCTTTTCCATTCTAAGTTGACAATTTCACAACTTTCGCAATCTGATAATTGAAATGGATCACATTTACAATTAATTTGAGTCGGATTGTTTTCCCATCAATATTGTTTCTTCAAATTAATAATTTACATTCTTCAATAGGTGCTATTTTTGTCATTTGAAACAGTAACAATAACAAGCATAGGAACCCAAATATTTGGCTGGAAATTGAGCCTGAAGCGCATTCTATTTCCATTCACTGGTACTGCTTTCTGGGCGCAAGATGGGATTGTTCGTACAACATGTACAATGACATTCTGTACTGATTGTAGTTATGGAAACTACACTACTTTCTTATATGGCAGGAATTATATTGATGTCACATTTGATCCTGTCGATTCCTCTATCAACAGCGTGTGGAAATGTATACATTTGACGATTGGAAGTAATAGTTTTAATGTAACTGCAATGACTGAAACTCAAAGTAAGTAGTCACTACTTATATTTCGTAACAAAGTTATTAAAGTCGTGATCTTAATTGGTGATTGGAAATAATTCGGTTAAAACATTTGAAAAACACAGACTATCGGTTTTGGACTACTGCATCTCGAATTGGTAGAAATATATTTTCAATTAAATCATACAAAACGGAGCGATAAAGAATAATGTCATGTGAAATTTGAATTGCAAGTGAAATTCTCCATACTTCTAATACCGGCGAAAATACATACATGTAAACTGATTTAGTGCATAACCTGTCTGGTGGTGTCTGAACCCTAAGTACATGGAAAGGCAAATTTAACGGCTTCTGATTACCCATTTGGTGTCTTCAAAGGTGTCTTAAATACTAAACATTGCAGAACTAGTAAAAACTCAGAGACCACTCCTAGTTAATTATATTACTAACGGGTAAAGATGAACCTTAATAATCAATTTTTATATCACAAAGGATTTTTTTAATAGTTCATCGAAATGTTCTGATCTAAGGATAACTTGTGTTCTTATGGAGATCATTCGTAAATATTTAATGGAAACACCATGAAATTACAGAATTTAAAGATCCACCGTTCCACAAAAATAAAGCGCATGCATCCACCATAATGCATATACAAGTATTTTTTCTTTCTTTTTCTTTTTTTTTGTATTTGTTTTTGTTTTTGTTGTTTTTCTTCATCGTTTTTTGCTATTTTGTAATTTTGGAGATGAGAGGGGTGACAGAATAGTAGGGGGCAAACGTTTGCTACAGAAAATTTACGATATGTGTTATTTTTGTTCAATTAAAGGTTATCTGGAAATACTTTGTTCTATTCTGACATGACTTGATCAATTTGAAAAATCCCGCATACATTACAGATACTGGCAAAAGTGAGACCAGGCGAAAACAGTTCAACCACAAAAGAGTCATTCAAAAACTTATAATAGAGACCCTAAGTTCAAATAGGACATAACTTAATGACCAAATTTGCATTGAACTCACGGATGTGCAGACATTGGTATAGACCGACGATTGTTTTAAACAATGTCATTCATCTTGTATGTCTTCGTGTAGGCAGTGCAGTATAACAGTGCAGATTGCAGTAGCTGGGTAGCGGTATATTTTTTACTGTGATTATTGTCCTTTCAATGTTTATAAGTTTGATGTCAAAGGAGTTAAGCTGTTCCAGCCATCGGAAAATATTTTGATCCCGTATCGTCAGTTTGATGAACCATCTTAATGAACTATTATCGGTCCCCAACATGAATTGTCAACCTAAAATTAACGTGTATTATTTTTCTGTGAATGCAACCGCTTAAAAAACACACTATTTTCCTGTGCTATGCTTAGGCATTTATTTGCCAAGCTGATGACTTCCCTGTCCTTCTTGGAGCTGAAATAATACTGTATCTATCTGATGCGTCAGTATATCCAAGGCAAACGTCTTCTGTGGTAGAGGGTACACCGACATGGGGGATGAGGCGCTTTCAAAGTTTCATGACCTAATTGTCCATTGGAACTTTTCATTTCAGTAATATGCTGTACAAAAGCGCTTCAATTTAGTCAGAATGCGGAATAAATCGCGGATAATTATTGGAATGTTTCAAAATGCTAGCTTGTTTGCATTGGATTTAATTGTTTTTTAAGTTTAAATTTAACTGGTGTTTAACGCCAACTTTATCAGTATTGCAAGTGTATCCTGGCGTGGACAAATATTAAAAATTGGTTTCCTTTTTTTGTATTGGAGGGTACTGGCAAATCTTTAATAATGTCAGTCTGGTTAGTATTTATTCCCTAAACTTTTACCATTAACATAATGACCTCGTCGTCACGATAGGTAAGGATTTCTCATTGAAACATATTTCATGCTAACTCTATGGGTTCCTAAAATAACGACAAAACGGTATCAGTGCATTATCAAATAGACTGACAGAAGTTGTTAACACTGTTTGACTACAGTCTGCAGGTGCAAACTCAATCTTGTGAAACTTAGAAGTAAAGAAATAAACATATGCAGTCTCCGGGTAATATCTCAAAGCATTATTTAGTATTTGACAAAAGATGTAAATATTTGCTTTTCACCCGTTTTTTATGAGGTTCGTATTGCTCAATCTTTAATTTATTGTGTAGTGATTTGTAGATTATTGTCTGTATTTTTGTCTTTTGGTCATTGTATTGTCTGTCCATCGATTTACTGCTTCTGATTACCCCGTTGGTATCTTCAAACTGTTCTTATTTTCTGCGAATGAATACAATACCATCGAATATCGCCATCATTTTGCATTACTAGGACAATTAGGACTGCACAATCGTACTGCGCTGGAACAACAGTCCCACTTTCCATACATTTCCCAAGACATTCTGAAATCTTAATAGTGTTCTTAATTATTAAAAAAAGTAGTAATCACATTTGTTGTAGATCATAGATTGTTAATCTTCTTGTGTTTAATGTTAAGGTTAAAGTAGGAACTATAATTGTAATAATAAAATGTATTTTAATCTGTTATATCATATTTTTATGTTATTACTTTTTTAATGCATGTGAAGCCAAAATCGAAATTAGTTATATCTCTATGCGTCAAAGCTGATATATAGCAGTTTTGTGATTCTCCCGTGCCATAAACACCACACACTGCGATATGAGGAAATTATGGCTTTTGCACGCATATCCACTTCTTTACACGAGAAATCTTGTAATCCGATAAGAAACCAGAGTTTCCATACAAAATACCAGGAATTTCACACGAAAACCTTCTTGCGACAATCATGTATTTATACATATCTCAATATTAAAGTAAAAAACTGTACATTAAACATTTACCAATTTGCTTACAGATTTGTTAGGTTTTGCATTGGCAACCTTCAATCTTCTATTAACGGTAATACTAACTTATATGATTATATACGTTAGAGAACAATTTTAGAGAGACAAGGAACATTGGCCACACAAAATGGAACTAAGATACACAAAGCGACGTCAAAACACAGTAACTTGATAACACGAGCAACACAGACCGGACTATGCCAAAGGTGGGATGGTATTATCATTTATATAGTGTCCAGTGCATATAATATATATATATAATATCACTTACATTTAATACAAACAAAAACAGTATTTTTGTTGTCACATCTGTGATCAGGAAGTTAGGTACATTCGTACAAGGATGTAAGTTAATTGTTCAATTAAAATTAAATATCCGTTGATGTCTGCTTCATTTCCGTCAACGTTTGCGCAAAACGCGCGTATCCTCACAAAGCAAACATTAACATCTTATTGCGCTACAGACAACTTTCGAGGCTAATGATTCGTCTGCGACAGACAGGTAGCCCGAATGACAGACCTGTAACGGCAGCCGAGCGTGACGTCACAACGTCAAGACAGACAGTTACTGCTTATTCACCCCCATAACCACATGCTAACGACTGATGACACTGTCCGTAGAACACATGGTCTAGCAAACGTCCGAATTTCGGGTCAGAATGTTTGCAGAGGACTACGAATCTGGACTTCACGCTAGGCGTCCGGTGGTAGAACCAATTCTTAAACCACACCATATGACGACCTCGAGACTAGCCTGGGCTCTTGCACGTCGTCGTTGGAGGCTTCACACCTGCCAACACATCCTTTTTAGTGAGGAACCCCACTTTTTACTTCGCTTTAGCAATGGACGCTATCGTGTGTACCGGATGCGTGGGGGAATGTTTTACCGACCAATTTGTATACGATTCCGACCGTTTTGGAGGCGGATGTGTTATGGTCTGGGCAGGCATTTGCTATGATGGTCGCACTCAGCTTAAAATTATTTAAGGAACATAGAAATGCAGAAACAATAGTTTTGATCCTATCGTTCTGTCCTTTCAGCAACAGCGAAACTGTGATCACGTCTTTCAACATGACAATGCGATATGTCACGTTGCTCATGTTTGTCAAGGCTTTCTGAAACAGAATCACATCCGTGTTCCTTTCTGACCGGCATTATCACAGGATATGGCACCAATTGAGCATCTATAGGATGAACTCGGTAGACGTGTTCGTCACCGTCAAAATCTACCGGAAACACTGCACTTGTGCACGAGAGGAACAGCATCCAACAATCCTTTATCCAACGATTGATTAGTTCTATACATCGGGGATGCGAAGCTTTTGTTGCTGCAAGAGGTGGTCACACATGTCACTGAACCCTGCAAACCTCCATACTGCATGACAATTTCTGTCTCTCCATGATTTGTTCTGATAATGATGTTGAGAAATGATGTTGATATAGCCTTAGTTGCTTTGCCCATATGAATCTAGATAATACGATTTTTGTCGATTTCATCAGTCTATGTAAACAATATTGAACTGTTGTATCGTTTCTTTTGTTTACAAGTATGTATATAAGGTCAAGGAATCCTTCTGGATAAAGAAACTAAAAATGTTATCTTCTGATGGACTAAATCGCCAAATAGACTTACAATAAATATACCGTTTGAAAAAAAAACGCACCCCTTTAACTTTCTTTTGTACACTACTGACTTTAATGTTTGCATATACCCATTTACTATCACGTTTTTTTCGCGCCATACATTATGACGTTATTTATATTGTAACGCAACTCTACTGGTATGTGTTTCCATCACAATTGTCATTGCAATACAATTTTCTGCTGAGACAGGTTGTGTTCATTCTACGTCGGGTACATATCAATGACATTTATCAGTAATGTCTTATTACCATATAATTTTTGACAGGTATTTACACAGAAATAGTATTAATATCGACTTCTTATTGATTATTAATACATTTATATATGTCATCTCTATGAAAGAAAATAAGAACTCGCTTTTATTTTCAGGCACTTACATTGGAATATTATGAAGGGTCACAAAGAAATAAAGAACTACTCCATCCTTTGATGTCTTCAATTTGTTTCGTGTTTCTCAACATCAGTTTTAATTTGAAGATTAACCGAGCGGCTGATTTTGATAGTGTTAAAATGATTTTGACTTCAATGTGGCTGTAAGCACTCACTAGATAATTCATCTAATAGAGTTTCACATGTTTTGTTCACATTCCATTGCTGGTTATGGAATATAAATTAATATATGTCTCCGTGTTAGTTGTTTGTCATTGTCTTGTTAAATATTCATCAAGTTTTGGTTCCATCCAAAAATAATCACGTGTTGATTAAATATAAAATTATGATTAGTTGAAAATATTTTATAATGTTATCAAATTAAACATTGGCCAATAAAAATAATCTCAAATGTTTCTGTTTATTGGAATGTATAGATGTAGTTTTTGGAGCTAAAAACACCAAACCGTACGGTTTATAATTTAGTTTTTCTATCTTTTCTCTATCACCATTTCCACTGCACTTTTTCCTCTTTTATCAAACTTTCAGTTTGTTTTGTATGTTTTCACAAGTGTGCGTTTAAATGCCAATTCTTACTAATAACTGATTGAGTGTGTATAGCCTTGCAAAATACTTTTTGCTTCCACAAATCCATGTAAGCATGCAGAACATTATAAATAAAGCTAAAACAATAGTTTTCGTTGTTTTTTTTTTGTTTTTTTGGGTTTTTTTTTTTGCTTGGCGTTTTTTTTTCTTGTTTTTGTTTATTGTTTTGTTATTTGTCGTTAATTTCAACCCAAATCTATATATAGAGTTATTTCCCCTTCTTTAGATCCAAGTTCCGCCAGTCTTGTCTTAACAAACGAAGTGGAGGTGTCTGATAAAAATGTGTGTCGGACGTCTATGAACTCTTAGATATTACAGTTGAATAATGTCACACCACGAAAGTCATAAAAAGATATAAATGGTCTGTATTAATGTAAGCTATCTATTAGTTCTGGTAAAATAAGTACAGATGGACCAATAGTTCTAATTAAATAAATTCAAAGCTACTCATTTGTTTGTAAAAGGCCTTGTAATAATGATACTACTTGAAATAATATATGTGATACATACCTATTTAGGCAATTATATATATAGTATAGTGGTACAATACTTTGTATCAGGTCTAGCCTGTTGGGTGAATCAGTATCACTAATAGTGTACATCACAGGCAAGAAACTATGTATGCAATAGGTTTATCTAACAAAATTTAAACAAATAACAAGGACCGAATTAGAATTAACAAAATTGTACAATACACTGAGGGAGACTAAATCTTCTGCATGGCGTAACACTATTTGTTGCCATTCATTCATCAAAGTCACGTAACTTTTGGGTCGCTTTTACTGTCACCATAACCCTGCGACGACGCTTTGTTTTTATAAATGTGGACCGTACCGGTGCCGGAAATATTGAAACTATGCCATTGGAAATGAGAATATGACCGTGAAGTCCAGATACATAATATGAATGAATTATGAACATTAAACTCATTTATTGCTATATCAAGAAACGTATCTTAATGCAAAATATGCACAGTGTCTTAACATATAAAATCTACTTGTATGAGTTTGGGTAAGAGTTAGAGATTGACAGTAGACCTATTATCATGTGTATTTTCGTAGGAAACATCAATTAATTGTGTATTTGCTGACGTTGTACGCATATTGTCTTTATCCTGAAATGTCAAAGTTCCAACATTTGTCAAATTTTATTACAAAAAGGCGTAAGGTCATGCTTCATTAAGGAGTGGACATGGTATATATTTTAACACATACCAACCCCTGTTTTCAACTTCCCGCCTTTTATCTAGAAAACAATAACTAGTTGAGCAGAAAATGCTTACTCTTCCGGATAATCTGCGTTCTCCCCATCCGTTTTATTTTTAACAATTTTTCAGCAATTCTCTTTAATGAAAATATTCTTTTAATCCTTTCTGAAGAAGGAACTGTAAAAATGCATATACGCGAAAGTATTTCTAAGTTTCTTCACAATTAAGAAATGACAATCAAAACAATAACACAAATGAATCATAGGTATTGCGAAACAGTAAATGTTATGTCAGAACAAAAAACACATCTTTATATATGACTACATTACTGGGAAATTGATGCCATTACATTACGCTTGATGTCACGGCTTAAAGGAATACAGGCTGTTAAAATTTATTTTTTTGGTTTATATTAAAAGTTGCCAATATTCGATGTTTTATACTAATAAAATGTTCTGAACAAGAAGACAGGTTTAAAAAAAATATGTTATAATGTCGTAATTAGTGAAAATAATTCGAATGTCTGTTGGAAAAATCGCCATTAACACGATCTAATTATAAGTCGGCTGCTTTTCCGAAGTTTGCCGAATACTGATAACTTCTATAAATAACAATGCAACATGTTGGTTTAAGCAATATTTATTAAGAAAAACAGGCATAAATAATAACATAAACTAATACATATATTGGGATTCGGAAACAAGATGTCCTTATGTAAATAAAGATAGTAATATGAACAATACAGTGTAAATATAAGTAATACAACAATTAGCAAACAAATTACCTACTTAATTGGCGCGTTATGACATATATAAAAAGAACACACTCAAGTTTTATATTTGGCCAGTCCATACGCCGGGTCGTCATATTCGACGTACCAGTACATTCGAGATATTTAATTACAGACAAAATCTCCCTGAATCAATGATAAATGTCTGAAGCATGTTGAATGTAAATTCGCTAGAATTAATATAATTTAGGAAATATATCTATGACATTGGATCCCGGGGTAATCAGTTAATATTATATAATGGTATTTAGTAAAAATTACACTTAAAATCGGAAATACGCGATGAAATCAATAAAAGCAAACCCAAACACTGCAAAGGGGCCAGATAAAGGGACAATTGTAAACAAAATGTATTGCATATTATTGACAACACTTGAGTTGTCTTGATTAATTTATTTTTAGAAAAAAATCAGACATGAATCTCATTATTTTAGTCTCTAATTTAAAAGAGATATCACCTAGCGTTTTATCCTGAAAAAAAAGGATATATAAAAACTATGATGCAATTCTACTATTAAAATATGATTCGGCCGAAAAAGGATACTAAAATATGCCTACGTGTTGAAAAATGGAATAGGTTGGTATAACATTTTTTTTTATTTTTACACAAAGCTAACTGAATGCTCCCTTTTGTGTTGTTTTCGTATAGAATCCGTCAATATTTTTTTTCTTCTACGATTTGATTTGTGCTATCTGCTTTCTTCATCAACAAACAATTTCGCATATGCGCAAACACTTTCCCGAATGAGTCCACTGTCAGGTTGTATGCATATTGCGCGGGTAAACATTGGATTCTTTACTGGATTCAAGAAAATAAAACAGCGACGTATTTCCTTCGTTCTAGGCTATTTACGTATGATATTATGACACATTTCAACTGCAATTGGTATAAAACATCGAATATCAGCAACTTTTAAAATAAAAAAAATCAATTCTGATATGCCTATATGCCTTTAAGAATTCGTACGTGAAATGTTTCACTTATGTTTTAATTAAGACGAATGTATTGACACAAGGTACGTGGAAGATCAAGATTTACAGATTAACACCATGAGGAAATCATGCACAGCTGTTCTAGTTCAAGGAATAAAACGTCACCGTTCATAAAAAATGGCTTCATTTTAACATTTGTTTATACATTTGACGACGATTTGTTGGGCCGTTGATAAAGTCAAAAACATGATACTTCCAACCCGCTGGATCACCATTTTCAATGAAGAAGATGGGTCAATTTCGCTTTCCCGAATTCCTTAATCTCTCTTTGTTACGTCATGGATGTTAAAATGTGACATTAAATGAAGTTAACATGACGAGGAAATGATTGATAGTAAGTAATAACCAACCAAAGAAAATGTGTTTGTATTAACAGATAAAATAAATAAGAAATACATTCAGTGTTGCGTTTTTAATGTGTGTCTGTATAGATGTATACAATGTAGCAACAATTGCCCATTATGATATCATATTAAAGGAAGCACAAGTATTTAAGGACAATGACGAGAACACATATTAAATACAAGTAAATATAAACTGTAAAACCATTAGAGTTATATATGATATTATGTGTATCAAATGTGAAAGAAAAACAAAACATGTTCGACAAACCGGAGAAAAATTTATTCAACGGAGGTGTTTTCCAAGATTTGCAATAAGCATTGACAACCCTTTTTTGTGAATAAATGATTATTTTTATTAAATGCGCTAACATAGAAATATACACTAAAATACCATATGCATAGTCCAATTTCATTTACCTTTGATAAGCTAATAATTTGCTTCTGTAAAATCACAGATAAGGATTTTTATTTCAACACGGTTAGAAATTACATTGATAACAAAATATGCAATAAATTAATAATACAGACTAATTTATATCTAAATGTTCATATTGTCATAGAGTTCTTCCTTCTTCTTTAACTTCTTCTGTTCTGAAACAGAAATGACGTGTTTCAATACAGCATCAACATCAACGTTCTAATGATGATAATTTGTTAGTGTCTCAAATTAAACATTTATTATTATATACAGTGTATATTTATGTTTATCTGTATCTTCATCCGATAGATGTCACTACAGCGCATATTCGGTGAGATGTATACATATATACTACACCTACAAACACTACATATCAACATCCTAGCAAACCAAAATATAAATGTTGCATTCGACCAACATCTCATTAATATTCCAAATATCTTAACAGTACAATTTTGGGATGAATATATAAAAATAAGACAAATTAAACCTGAATATGTTTTTGTTCTGCTTTGATATAAATTAAGAACTTATGATTAATTACTACTTATTTTTAATATATCCAAGTGAAACTGAAATTTTATTTTTATCATAAACATGTTGACTTTACATTAGTTGATTTCCCATGCATTAGTAGCTGCACCTCTGCATGTTTAAACGTAGTATCTAACAAGCATACTACATATAATACAGGATGTTATAAATCGTGTAACAAGTTTAAGCATAGGGTAACGGTTTTGGTGTTTAACGCCACTTTCACCAATATTTCAGTCATATCGTGGCTTATGGGAAAAGCAAACCGGAGAAAAACCCGACCTGCTGCAAAGTACTGCCAAACTTGATCACATAATGTTGTATCGCACTCACGTCGCCAAAGCGGGGCTAGACCTCACAACGTTAGTGGTTATAGGCACTGATTGCAAAGGTAGTTATCAATCCAGCTACCATACGATCACGAACACGACCGCCCATTAATCTAATAATAGATTGCTACAGCAATATTGAATATCATTTCTAAAATATGCAGGATGAATAATCTCAAGTATGAAATACTATGTCACATTAAAACATATTATATAGCTAATACATTAATGACTTGTCACGTACATACAAAAATATAATGAATTCCACTCCATAAACATACAAAATGTAGATTTAAATGTGTGCTAACAAGAAAGAAACCCATTTATATTTAAAATCAAGATAAATAGATATATATTTGCATGCGATCTGGTTAATAGCTTGTCTTCATTTTTAAATACAGCGGGAGGTCCTCAACGATAAGCTTATTTTGTCTCTAATGAGAACTCTGGTTGAAGTAGGACAAGTTATTTATAGCGTGGTACACCTATTCCGAAAGAGTGGAAAATAAATAGTTCGTGTTTGAAGAATGTCAAGCTCGTTAAGGAAAGGACGTACAATTTGCTAGTTGCGGTCTCAGTGGACCAATTACTATTTTAATAGTTTTTGGTTTTCCAATCTTATGACTTTAGGCCTATCTGATGAAAGTTACTCCAGACACACGTCGCGATCCCTAAATTTGATGTTTTATAACAAATAATCATCAAAGCAGACAAAAAGGCATAACTTGTGACAGTATATCACATCCTGTATATTTACATATTTATACCAATTAGATAATGCAAATACTAATAAAATATGACTATGACAATAATAGTACCTTTTTGGTTGTTTTTTCAGGCTAAGTGTGGTCGTTTTTCGTGATGGGTTGACATTCCTCGTATGCATTAATACTAAATTAAAATATACGTGAAAAAACATATTAAACATGACATTATAATTATTCAAGGTTTATAAATATACACTGATCGTCAGTGATGATTGTCTTCACGATACAGAAAACACAACCAACGTGACAAATGCATATGTTAGTGTCACATCACCAACATCAACACTGACACAATGTGTCTAGAATAATGCATAATATAAGTTATAAGCTGCCTAGTGACCGAGTATGATTATTTGGACGGTCAGTAAATTGTTGAAGAGTGAGCGCTTTAGCAGGATATTATAAGTCGTGTAACAAGTTTAGACATCTGTGTTCGGTAATTTTGTTATTATCCTTATTTACTGACCGTCCAAATAATCATAATCGGTCACGGGAGCTTAGAACATTTTTGTACGATGTTGCTGATCTGTAACTTGAAACAGTAGCTAAGTGTTTTCCACTAACTATGTTTGACGGACTTTCGTGGAAGTTCTAAGGCTAATGACGTAACATTTATTTGGTCACTAGTCTAAATTAATCACCGCCCACTGACCTTCTGTAATTTTCCGTCTCCATCGTTTCGAACTGCACGTTTATCTATCGTCTGCATGCTATTTTTATGAATGACATGTTTCACTGGCCATTAAAGCGTATTAATCTTATTCTGTAGATTTCCATATATGGCTCTGCCTTCTTAGTTCTATTGTTATTTTTAGGAATAATTTTATCCAACCATATGTCGTCAAATAAATACAACATCGTGCAATCATATTTGTCCTACGGAACAGATGTTTATTTAACTTAGGGATCAGAGAAGAAGATATCATCATGGATGTACAACTTTGTTCAATTTTAATCAAACCAAGTCGCTTATTCTCTAGTTGTTGGATTGCTTTGAAACACAATTGATGGCAATCCTTAGCATTTCATTTGTCTGGTGTTTCTTCTTGGAGGGTGAGGAATACAAAAAGGTCGTTCTTTGTCATAAACCTACATGTATCCGTAGATATCAGCGTATATTAATATTTCTATTTTCTGATCGGCTAAAAGCATGATTTTTTCTTGAAAGAACTTTATGAATAATAAACCTTCAATTTCTGCAAAGATTACTTTTGATCGTTCCAGAGGAGCCGTTGGAACGCTATATTAACCTCACATGACTCTAAAATCGGAAAAAAAACTACTTTTAATTGTAGCGTCACGTGAGGTTAAATTTAATGCTCCAATGGTTCCTATGAAACGATCTAAATTAAGCTATGCAGTATGCATAAATTCTTCATATGACCTTTAGCATTTACAAAGAAAAACATGTAGTGTTTAATGCCAGTTTATAAAACAGGACCCAGATAAAAATTAATGACAGTTTCATATAATAAAACAATTATTGACTGTCATTTCGATTAATATAAGGATATATCGTTCCAAGATATATCATATTTGCCTCGGCTTCAGTCTCGGTAAATATAATATATTTTGGAACGATAAATCCTGATATTAACCGCAACAAAAGTCAATAATTGTATAATATTCCGTGTAATAATTTGAATTTGTTTACATAAGAAATTTAGTTATTAAAATATATTATTTAGGGATTTTGTTAATAACAATCTTAATTGAAAAGAAGAGAACATACATTGAACAGCAAGTCATTTTTCGGATTTGTCAATTACTAATATGAAATGATGTTCGGTTTGTCATTGCCTCCGGTTGTTTGCAGTAGTGAAAACATGTCTTGTTTATGTTATTTGTGTTTGGTTGCGCATATTGATGTCCAGCATATATTGTGTTGTCTTTTTGTTTTGCTTTGTAATATCTATCTTTATGTAGTAACAGTAATTTTATTATTTACCACTAATAATTTGATTTCAGAAAATCTTATTCCCTTTCTGTTTGTGTCTCATTTATATAAGCTGGTCCTGTAAAAACTAAATCTTAGATCTTAGATGTATGTTGTATCATGGATTTCAATAGTTACCACTAATAATTTGATTTAAGGAAAGCTTACGTTTTTTCTGTTTGTAACTCGTTCATACCAGCTGCTCCTGTAAAACATATTTAAGATAACTTGTTTTTCATTGTATATAACTGCTTTGCGATCTGATCGTATCAGTATTATTAGCAGATTAATGCTATACTGTTCCATGGCTTACAATGTTCTTTTAATTATTTGACTTTCTAATCTTATGACATTGAACTTGCTTGATGAAGGGTGGACCATAAACATGACGTGTGCATTACATTTTATATATACGTTGTAAATACTATCACAGACAAACAAAAATATATGCATAGTTAGAAATCAGATCCCGACAATAACATATATTCTCATTTTGGATATATTCATTAACTATTTGTAATAAAAAAAAAACATCTTTATAATAACAACAATTCCCCCAATTTTGAAAAAAAGACGTTATGTCTCCAATTTCTCATAATTTCCAATATATCAATCAACGTTAGAAAAAACGGAAGGGGCAATGACGAATGAACACTCCAGATACAATGAAAACATTGGGAAAACAGGAAACAGGACGAAGACAAACACCGAAAAAAAAAAAAATGAGCAACAGGAACGCCACTGAAAATTACCGGTGAACCCATGAGCTCGCAAAGGGTAACCAGTTCCGTTTCTTATTAACCTGGTATCACAAGTAACTTTTAGACCCAGTGTGACAGATATATTGTATGGTTGTCACCTGCTTAGATGTTTGTATAATATACTTCATTTCCTGTGACTGTATAATGAATTCTTCATTATCTTATACAATATATTAAAAATTGCTGAGTTAGATTGCTGTCAAATTATAATATTAAGTATATATGTAACATCTACACACGCTTAGACACATGTCTTATGTCTATCTCTAGATTTGCCTTACGAGACAAGGTAACACTTCACTATTGAAGCTACATTTTTATTAAGCGGATGTAGTCCAGTGGTCTAGAGTGATGGGCATAATACTAAGCGATTGGTGCTGCAGTGTATCAATGGTGTGAGTTCAAATCTCGTCGAGGGAAGAACAAAAATTTGACAGCTCAAAAATCTAATTCTAACAGTTTGGTATAATTTTCAGACGTATATAATATTTAGTATTAACCTAGTATCACAAGTAACTTTGAGATCCAGTGGGACAAATATATTGTATGGTTGTCACCTGCTTAGATGTTTGTATAATATACTTTATTTCCTGTGACTGTATGATGAATTCTTCATCATCCTATAAAATATATTAAAAATTGCTGAGTTAGATTGCTGTCAAATTATAATACTAGGCATATATGTACCAGCTACACACGCTTAGACACATTATGTCTATCTCTAGATTTTCCTTACGAGAAAAGGTAACACTTCGACTATTGAAGCTACATTGTTATGGAGCGGATGTGGCTGAGTGGTTTAGGGCGCTGGACATAAGGTTAAGTGATTGGTGCTGCAGTGTATCAATGGTGTGAGTTCAAATCCCGTCGAGGAAAGACCAAAATTGGACAGCTCAGAAAACTAATTATAACACTGTTTGGTTTAATTTTTAGACGTATATATAAACAATATACATATGTGTGTGTTTGTGTATATATAAACGTCTTAAATGGTTTGTAAAACAACACCAAGTACACAAAACAAAGTGATAAAGAATTAAGCACTTCGTTGAATGACAAAATTTTCGTCCCATCGAGGGACGTTATCAATGTCTAATTAAATAAAATGTCGAACCAATATGGCGGCTTTACAATATCATAAAAATGTTTTAACAGCCCATGAGAGGGACAAAAGAACCAGAAGTTGCACATATGAAACTACATACATAAAGTAATTGAAATCCTTCATATAAATTATTAAAAGTACAATAACAATAATATAAATACACAATTTAAATAAATGTTAAATTAGGAATAAAAATAAAAAATGAGACATTATTGGTAAATGTATCAACAAGCACTGTAAAAAATATTTTTGAAAACGGTATAATACCCAAACGCATTAAAAAAACGGGCCACCACAGCATGGAATATATACTTTGGGTCAATTAAACAAACTATGTCCTAATACGACTGGAGGAGACCAACACAAATAGGAGTCAAGAGAGGATATATTTTTTCTCATTGATTCCATTCAGTGATAAGGTCTTATGTTTTCTAATCCAGAAGCTTTCCCTTTCCTGTCTGCTTGTATCATCCCTCTTTGGGTTATGGTCAATTATGGTGACCTTCAGTTTGCCGAAAGAATCATGGTGGCCCGTCGATCTGAGATGTCTGCTGAGTTAGATTTGCAATTTGCATCGCTTCTGTGGCCATTCAAGCGTTTACTAAGTTGTTGTTTAGTTTCTCCGATGTATTGAAGGCCACAAATTGCACATTCCAGGTAGATAATATTTTCTGTCTTGCAGTTGGCATTGCAGTATGTGATGCATTCTTCTCCTGTATGTGTGCTGCTGAATTTTTGTGTGCATTGGATGTTTTTGCACGTCATGCATCGTCTCGAATCACATTTTTGACACTGACCACTGCAAACAGATCGAGGGGAGATGTCAGCTCACACAAAGATATCTTTCAAACTTTTGGGTTTCCTGAAGATTTTGCACAATTCCGGGTGTTTTTGTATGGTTGTCCAGTGCTCACGAACGATGTTGGATAAATTACTGAGTGCAGGATGGTATGTGATGACAAATGGTACTCTGCTGTTCGCGTGCTTTTCTTTATATTGGATGAGGTCTTTTCTGTTAATACCACTTGCTTTGATAAAAAAATGGTTGAAGCTCGCATTGTTGTAACCCCTCTTTTTCAGATGACATTTCAGTTCCCCAAACCGTTTTTTTGTAGTTTGTTCATTGGAGCAGATGCGTTTCATTCGGAGAGCTTGGATGTACGGAATACGTTTGGTGCAATGCTTAGGATGACAACTCTGTGGGGACAGGTACTGATTTTCATGTCGGTTTGTTGTATATGTCAGTTGATATAATACCATTTTCACAGGAAGTGTAAGTATCCAGAAAGGAGATGTTATTTCTAGATGTTTCATGGGTGAATTTTATAGTGGGGTGAACATTGTTGGCATGGTCAAGGAAACGATTGAGGTTTTCTTCCGACTCGGTCCATTTCATGTCAACGTCGTCTATGAAACGAAACCAGGAAAGTGGCTTCTGAGGTGCAGATTGTATGATTAGTTTTTTCAAGTTTCCCCATGAAAATGTTGGCGTATGAAGGTACCATCTTTGTTCCCATAGCTGTTCCGTTGATTTGTAAAAAAATGCTCTCCATTAAATGTAAAATTGTTATGCTTCAGTACCAATGTGAGCAACTGGACAAGTGGAGTGGTTCTTTAACGGTTCTTTGGTCCAAGGACTCTCGACATGCTTCGATGCCGTTATTATGTGGGATGTTAGTGTATAATGACGTAACTTCCATCGAAACAATGGTGGCCCCCGAAAGATTCCACTTTTTGAAGATAGTCAGTGGTGTCTTTCAAATGTAAAGGTAACGCTTCTACATGAGGTCGAAGGTTGAAATCGACGAATTCGGAGATTTTTTTCTGTGGGATGCCCATTTGCTGAAACAATGGGTCTCACGAGGTTGTTGCCTTTATGCATTTTAGGTAATAGATAGAAACGTCCGGCTTTGGATTTGTCTGGTTTCAAATAATCGAAAGTGTTCTTGTCGATATGACTATTTTCTTTCATAATTTTTAGCTCCTGTGTTATTTTAGTGCTGAATTCTTCCGTGGGGTCAGAGTCCAGTTTTTTGTAATATATTTCATCCGTCAGATGTCTGTTTCCCTCATCTAAATAAATTACTTTGTCCATAACAACAACTGCGCTACCCTTGTCTGCTGACTTTATGACAATGTCGTCCCTCTCTTTTAATTCTTGTAGCGCACCTATTTCTACTGGAGTGAGGTTGTTCGTGCTGGCTACTGTCTGGACATCATTTTTGACTAAATTAATAAAGGATTATAAAGTTGTATTTTTGCTGCGTTTTGGAATCCAATAACTTGTTTTTCTTAAACATAGGAAGGGGATCTCATTATCATCTTCCGAATCGGACGATCCATCTATATGACAGTTTCTCTCTTTGGCTAAGAAATACTCTTTTATTCGAAGAGATCTAGCAAATTTGTCGAGATCAGCTGATTGTTGCTCCTCGCTGATTTTGTTAGGGGTGGGACAAAAATTAAGTCCCTTAGAGAGTATACGAATTTCAGCAGGTTTTAGATCTTT
>MJUT01045813.1:45692-57127 GCA_002080005.1 Gigantidas platifrons | reverse complement strand
TATATATAATACATAATGTACCTGCTGTGTTGCAAATGGGACTGCCAATGAGTCATTATATGTTGGTTCTTCTCTAGGGGACTCTACAGTCCCGGGTTCACTCTCAAAGCTGCTTTCTATAATATGCAATTTCAATGAAAAGTCTAGGTTTTATTGTATTATTTTTTAATATGTCATAACAAGATACACAAAAAATTGCAGAATAAGTAAATAGAAATGGAGAAAAATATGCTTGTTTGTCAATAAATTATATGTATCATCTTCAAACAAATAATTAAATGCTTGCCCCACTGCCAAAATAATTTTGAACAAATGTAAAATTACTAATCCTTACATATGTATAATTATAAAATTTGGAAATGAAAACTAAAAGATGAAAATAAAAAAGATCGTAATAACTATTTATTCAAATATATAGAAAATAAATCACTGAATGACGCCCATAATTTCATTTGTGGGGAACTACCCCCAGGAAAGTTCAATTTAACTTTATACTTACTCATGCTGACTCCCTTTTCATGTACCCTCTTCTGATTTTTTTGGGGGAGGACTCTGATACTGAATGTCTTATGATGTAGAAAGCATTTGTAGCCAGTTTTCTGTAGTTAATTGTGATTGTGCAGCTGGTGTTGAAGGGATCAGTGACTGTGTGGAACTGGATTTACAGGGGGTCGTTGTCTCAACAGGTGCATGCATAGTAGGACATGCAACAGAGGTTAAAGTCACTCTCTTTGGTCTAACGCCCATTTGCTCTATTTCGAATCTAGTTCGAAAATGAAAACAACTATTTTCGAAATGGATGGAGCATAATGCCGAATACTCTGTAGGTCCAGGCTAAACCCCCCCCCCCCTTTTTCAGTTTCACGAAATCGCTCCATTTTTTCAGAAGTTTTATGTCCTTAGGAAAGAGATGGAGCAACACACCATCAGCATTTGTGTTTCCACAGTTCGCACCAACGCATCTTATTCCACTAAAATTTCCACCTTTATCTCCTCGTGGCATGTTGCGATATACTTTGCTTACAACTGGAGGTTCAATATATGATGTCACGGCCGGGAGTCGCCGAAGCTTACCGAAAAGCAGATAAAAATAGATATGATTTCAGGTGAATCTCACCTGTGCTGATATTATCGATTGTGATCAATATTTTGTATGCGCGTCTTTTGTAATGGGTTAATAGAATAATTTGATATATATTCATGTCAAATATTGACTTTTGAAAAATTACACTCATGTGGCACCTTAAGTATGTTATTGTACACATGTATGTATTAGAAGTAGATTTGAATAAATAATCGTTTGTTGCTTATCTTATCTTGTGCTATGTATAAATGACTGTGTTATTGTTAATATTTGGAAACCTTTAAGATTGTCTTGCATTCAGAGGTAAGTTATTCATCCCAGTACTTATCTAATGACTAGTTTATTATAAGTATTTGTAAAACTTTAAGATTTCCTTGCATTCAGAGATAATTTGTTCACCCAATAGTTATCCAGTGACTTGTTTATTGTAAATATGTGTAAACCTTTGCGATGTCAAACCAACCCACAACATGCTTTCCACAAAAGGTTATACTAGTCTCAATTCTTAATTACCATACATGAGTTTGTGTCAAAATAAACAAAATACTAAGTCGATATTAGTCTCCTAAAATTTCCTGCACTCGTACCTATTGCATACTAGAATACCACAGCCTCAACTCGAAACTACAGATATGCATTCGCCCCTTTCTTTCAGAATAGAAAACTGTTCGCTACAATCGGAGGTACTGTTTCGACGCTTCAGCTCTCCCTGATGTACCACAATTGCATGATGAGACTTCAGACATACATCAACGACTTACTATTAACAAAACCTTCATCAGAGACAATAACTTATTGTGCTATCAGTGCCTATCACCACTAAAGTTGTGAGTTCGAATGACACTCAGGCGAGATGTACCCGATACAACATTATGTGATCAATTTTGGCAGTGACTTGCGGCAAGTCGGTTACTGCGGTTTCCTTCACCAATAAATCTGACCGCCACGATATACACTTAGGTGACAAAAGTGCATTATATTTCACGTTTTGTGTACACAACGTCACGCTACCAGATAAGAATGTACTTCCGTTGATTACAGCTTGATAGACATTGATCATTAGTTCACTAATTCACCAATCAGAGTTTAAAACATATACAAAAGTAGTCCCTTTTAAAGAAAAAAAGGTCATTTCGCTTTGTTGTATTGTGAAAAATACTGAATGAAATGGAATAATTAAAATTGATAATTAGAAGTTAAATATATAAGGATTATTTTGAGTCGAAATGTGATGGATTTAGTTGTATTTTGATATCTCTATGGAGGATTTGATGCATGATCTATAAATACTGCATTTTCGATGGATGACGGAGCTATTTTTTGAGTATATGTTTTCCATAGCCTGGCATTTCACTGCACGACTTTAGACATCCCATGATAGTTTGACTGAATGTAGAAGAACCATATATGTTTCAGAAAATATATTGCCTTGGAAAGGTTAAACTTAAGATAAAATAGGAATGAATTTGAATTTTTGGTGTGTAACGCCACTTTCAGCAATGTTTCAGCTATAGCATGGCGACAAGTTTTAGTGGTGGAGGAAGCCGGAGTACCCGGAGAGAACCACCGACCCTTGGCAAGCAACTGGTAAACTTTATCACTTGCGGCTGCGAGTCGAGTGCACCCTTTTTGTAATTTACAAAGCTGGGCGCGAACCCATGCCGTATTGGTGATAGGCTTGTATGAGTTGTTAGATCCAATGACCTAACTCATTGAGCAACCCGGGCCCCTAGATAAAATAGGCAGGTAGGCTCGAATAAGCACAAATTTAGTAGAAAATGTAAAAGAAATTAATTAGTGGTATCACATTATTATGTTACTGAATTAAGACACCATAATTTCCAATATATGACGTGTAAGTGATGTAAATTTCACTTGCGTTCATAAAAAGTAAACTCTACAAAAAGGGAGTTTCCAACATGGGTAGAACAATAAAAGAGATGATCCCTGACCAAAAAACGGCAGGTGTTACTGCTACACCAGGATGGATAAAAAACCAGAAATTGGAGAGATAATTTGATTTAGTCAATCTGCGGTGTCTAACATTTAAAAAAATAAGATTTGAACAACGTGAATATATAGAACACAAGCCGCGCACAGGTCGATCCAGATCTACGAGCAAACGAAGTGAGCGTACGTCGATAAGGCAAATAGGATCGCCGACGCTACAATTCAAAGACGATTGAGCAAAAATGGATTTAACAGAAGAATCGTTGCGAAAACACTGAGAATTTCGTTGAAAAAATACCCACTTATGTGATGGTGCCGAAATAGATTTTACTGGACAAAACGAGTAGAATGAAATACAATAATATTTTCTGATCAAATATTGCGTTAGGGGAAATTCACGTGTGTATGTGTGTCGGAAATCCGAGGAAATGTGGAACATGCAATGCTGAGGACTGTATATGGAAGTTGTAATGGCGGAGCCTGTGTTTCAGTAATGTCTTGGAATGTATTTGTACAGACGGATTGGGTAGAATCACAGATGTAGAAGGAAATATTAACTCGAATCAATACATAGCCTTCCTTGACACTTAATCTTTTGAAAGCGAGTATAGTTATTTTTCTTTATGAATCCCCTATTCAATGCTTTTGTTCAATTTAGATGTGAATTTAGCGCATCTTGAAATATGGATATGAGAATACTGATTGTTTTCGTTGCATATTTTTCAGTTCCCGGAAGACTAGAAATGAACTTAAAAAGACAAAGTTTTCTTTTCATTCTGCAGATATGTCCTCTGTTAGTATATGGTATGTTTTGATTTTCTATTCCGATATTGGTTATTTATTAATGTATCCCTCTCTATTTGCGGTATGCTCTACAAACAGTGATATTCATACCATACTTCTTCTTTCATATAAAGGATTTAGCTTTACTTTTACAGCCTATGCCTAGTGGGGAAGCATGAACTACACTTTTCGTTTGTAAAAAAAATATTTTGTACATTTGTTGATTTTCGGATACTTCGACAAGAATATGGTTCCACAAATTTCAAGAGATCAGTTTATACAAATATGGCACAGTGAAATAAATAACACGTTCCATGGCCAATTGTACTCAGGATTTAGAATTGCGTTTTTTCTCGAAAACTGTTTACTAAGGATCAGTGAATATAATAGAAAATGGATAGCTAAATTCCGAGCATCAAATTTACGTTGACCAATCGAAACAGGACGTTGGTAAGGAAAGAAAGAACATGCAATTTTTGTGGAAATGGGATTGGGGATGAATTTCATATTCTGTTCCTATGTGAAAATGAAATTGTTGTAATATTAAGAAACAAATATGTACCGAATTATTATAGAATTCATCCATCTTATATTAAACCTGTAGGTCTACTCTCAATATGTAATTCTCAATTATATAAAAAGAAAGTATCTACGTTTATAAGAAAAACTGCATATTTCTTTATGAATTTGTATATTATATTATCTGTAAAGAATAGATGCCATTACTTTTATGTAGCATGTTTGTATTACCTATTATGTTTGTCGTCATTTGGTTTATTCCGTCGTGTTAATTAACATGATATTGTTATATATGACCTCATGTTACACGTTGATATGTGTCTGAATGTTTTCTCAATAAACTGATACTTTTGCAGTAGTAGTAATTATTTGTTTGTATCTTCTGTGAACCTGTGTTTACAACCTTTAACTTTGTCTAATTTTTTTTAAGTCTACTGTAGGCCACACTTGTTTTTGGTTCTGATGTTTATTTCTTCAATGTGTCTGAGTGTTTTCTGAATAAACTGATACTTTTGCAGTAGTAGTAATTATTTATTTTTATCTTCTGTCAACCTGTGTTTACAACCTTTAAATTTGTCTACATTTTTTTAGTCTATTGTAGCCCACACTTGTTTTTGGTTCTGATGTTTACTTCTTCAAGGCTTATTATTATCTTTTCCATTCTAAGTTGACAATTTCATAACCTTCGCAATCTGATAATTGAAATGGATCACATTTACAATTAATTTGTGTCGGATTGTTTTCCCATCAATATTGTTTCTTCAAAATAATCATTTACAAACTTGAATTGGTGCTATTTTTGTTTTTAGGAACAGTAACAATAACAAGCATAGGAACCCAAATCATTGGTGAGAAATTAAGTTTGAAGTGTACTCTATTACCATTCACTGGTACTGCTTCCTGGGCGCAAGATGCGATTGTTCGTACAACATGTACAACGACATTCTGTACTGATTATACTTATGGAAGCTACACTACTTTCATATATGGCAGCAATTATATTGATGTCACATTTGATCCTGTCGATTCCTCGATCAATGGCGTGTGGAAATGTACACATTTGACGCTTGGAATTAATAGTGTTAATGTAACTGCAATGAATAAAACTCAAAGTAGTCACTAATTATATTTCGTGACAAAACTGGTAAAGTCATGTTCGTAATTGGGGATTGGAAATAATTCGGTTAAAACATCTGAAAAACACAGAATATAGGTTTTGGATTACTTCCTCTCGAATTGGTAGAAATGTATTTTCAATTAAATCATACAAAACATTGTCTAGTTTCCTACATTATCAACGATATAGTTGATTAATATCTACCTTTGCAATCAAAACCTATCAGCACGAGGTTTTTGAGGTACACTGTGGATACATTCACCAGAAAAGCTTATATACACGTATATGAAATATTGTAGAAAAAAGGTGCTAAATACAACTTCTCCTGCATAATCCACGGTTACAATTTAGTTTATCCCTCAGGTAAAATCCAAGATTCTTTGTTGGTGTATATTGATACATCTGGAGAGGGTAGTTGTCGAATTTTGTTTTAATGTTAATGACCAGTGAATGAATTTGAATTTTGGTGTTTAACGCCACTTTCAGTAATATTTCAGCTATATCATGACGACCAGTTTTTAGTGATGGAGGATGTCGGAGTACCCGGAGAGAACCACGAACCCTGGGTAAACAACTGGTAAACTTTGGGACTTGCGGATGCTAGTCGATTTCACCCTTTTTTGTAATTTACAAAGCTGGGCGGAACCCACGCGTATTGGTGATAGGCTTGTATGAGCTGTTAGATCCAACGACCTAACTCATTGAGCCACCCGGGCCACTTTAATGACCAGTGGCAATTTATTAGGAGCATCTAATTGCAAATAGAGTGATAAAGAATAATGCAATGTGCAATTTGAATTGCACATGAAATTCCCCATACGTCTAATACCGGCGAAAATACATACATGTAAGCTGGTTTAGTGCATAACCTGTCTGGTGGTGTCTAACCCCTAGGTACATGGAAAGGCAAACTGAACGGCTTCTGATTACCCATGTGGTATCCTCAAAGGTGTCTTCAATACTACACATTGTAGAACCAATAAAAACACAGACCACTCCTAGTTAATTATGTTAAAAACGGGTAAAAATGAACCTTAGCTTTTTTTTAAATATTATATTTTTATGTTTCAAAGCATTTTTTTTTTAAATAGTTCATCGAAATTTTCTGATCTAATGATAATTTGTGCTCCTATGGAGATCATTCGAAAATATTTAATAGATATACAAAACAATTACAGAATTTAATGATCCACAAATATAAAGCGCATGCGTCGACCACAATGCATATACATGTATCTTGTATCTTTTTTTATTTCTATTTTTATCTTGTGTTTGTGTTTGTTTTTGCTTTTTTTCTTCTTCGTTGTTTGCTTTTTGTAATTTCGGGGAGGAGAGGATGACAGAATAGTAGGGGGAAAACGTTTTGCACAGAAATTCACGATATGTTTCACTTTTTGCTCTATTAACATCTGGAAATACTTTGTTCTATTCTGACATGACTTGATGACCCAAATTTGTAAAATCACGCATATGTTCCTACGGCAATATATTTGTTCAATTAGGGCCTACATTACAGCTACTGGCAAAAATGGGACCAGGCAAAACAACTTGGATGGTATGACTTTTTGAAGGACCACAATAGAGTCCTTGCAAGACTTATAATATAGATCCTAAGTTCAAAGGACATGACTTAATGACCAAATTTGCATTGAACTCACGGATAAGCAGATAGTATTGACCGACGATTGTCTTCAGTAATGCCAATCCTTTTGTATGTCTTCGTGTAGGCGGTGCATTATAACAGTGCAGATTGCAGTAACTGGGTAGCGGTATATTTTGTAATGTGATTATTGTCCTTTCAATGTTTTTAAGTTTGATATCAAAAGAGCTCAGTTGTTCCAGCAATCGGAAAGGCTTTTGAACCCGTGTCGTCAGATTAATGAACCATCTTAATGAACTATTAGCGGTCCCCAACATGAATTGTCAACCTAAAAATTAATGTGTATTTTTTTTTCTTTAAATGAAATCGCTTAAAAAGCACATATTGTCTTGTGATATCTGATGCATCAGTATATCCAAGACAAGCGTCTTCTGTTGTAGAGGGCACACAAACATGGGGGATGAGTAACTTTCAAAGAATCATGACCTAATTGTGCAATTGTAATACAATTTTCCGCTGAGACAGTCTGTGTTCAGCCTAATCGTCCGGTTTCATAGAGTAAACCTTCCCCCATAGTAGATTACCCCTCCACCGGAAGATTTACTATATAGTAAGCATTACCCCATGGGGTAACGTTTACTATAGAGGATGTATTCCGCATAGTAAACCTTCCTACATACTGTTTTTCAAATACTGCAATATGGTTCCGTTCATTTGTTTTTAATACAAATCATGTGCTTTTTTACCGTTTAATCATAACGGATATAAATAATGGTATATAACAATTAAAATTAATACGATTACTTTAAGGTGCTCAATTCCGAATCAATAGTAATTATCTGGATTAAGGGGGAACATTTGGTATATAGCAAAATATCCGGGGGTGATCGGCTATGGATGGGGGATGTTTGATATATAGTAAATTTTCCCCGGGGGAATATTTACTACATAGTAAAGTATCCGGGGTGAAGGTTTACTATATAGCAAATATTCCGAGGGGGAATGTTTTCTACATAGTAAATGTTCTGACGGAAGGTTTGCTATGCGGAAGGTTTACTATACGATACCGGAACAAAATGAAAAGTTTTTATTTTATATATAAATATACTACTTCGGGTGCATATTAAATACATTGATCAATGTTGTCTTATTACCATATAATTTTCGACAGGTAGGAAAATACACATAAATAGTATTAATATCGACTTCTTGTTGATTATTTATAAATTGATATATGTCATCTCAATGAAAGGAAACAAGTACTTGCTTTCATTTCTAGGATACCCTGACCCTTACATTGGAATATTATGAAAGGTCACAAAGAAATAAAGAACTACTCCATCCTTTGATGTCTTCAATTTGTTTCGTGTTTCTCAACATCAGTTTTAATTTGAAGATTAACCGAGCGGCTGATTTTGATAGTGTAAAAATGATTTTGACTTAAATATGGCTGTAAGCACTCACTAGATAATTCATCTAATAGAGTATCACATGTTTTGTTCACATTTGAATGTTAGTTATGGAATGTAAAATAATATCTGGCTCCGTGCTCGTTTTTGTCATTGTCTTGTTAAATATTCGTCAAGTTTTGGTTCCAGCCAAAAATAATCACGTGTTAATTAAATATAAAATTCGATTATTTGAAAAATATTTCATAATGTTTTTAAATTAAACGTTAGCCAATAAAAATAATCTCAAATGTTTCTGTTTATTGAAATGTATAGATGTAGTTTTTGGAGCTAAAACACCACACCGTACGGTTTATAATTTAGTTTTTCTATCTTTTCTCTTTCCCTTTCCATTGCCCAGTTTCCTCTTTTATCAAACTTTGAGGTTGTTTTCTATTTATAACTGATTGAGTGTGAATAGCCTTGCAAAATACTTAAGCATGCAGAACATTGTAAACAAAATTAAAACAATAGTTTCCGTTTGTTTTTGTTCTTGCTTAAGTTCTGCCAGTGTTGTCTTAACAAATGAAGTGGAGGTGTCTGATTAAGCTGTGTGTCGGAAGTCTATGAACTCTTAGAAATTACAGCTGACTAATGTCACACCTCGAAAGTCAATACAGATATAAATGGTCTGTATTGATGTGAGCTATCTATTGGTTCTTGTCAAATAAGTACAGATGAACCAATAGTTATATGTAAATAAATCCAAGGCTACTCATTTTTTTAAAAGACCCTTGTAATAATGATACTTGTTAAAATAATATATGTGATGCATACCTATTTAGGCTATTATATATATAGTGGAGTGCTACAAGACTTTGTATCAGGTCTAGCCTGTTGAGTAAACCAGTATCACCAATAGTTCACACCACAGGCAAGAAACTATGTATGCAATAATTGTATCTAACAAAATTTATGCAAACACCAAGGATCGAATTAAAATTAACAAATGTGTACAATACACTGAGGGAGACTAAATCTTCTGCATGACGTAACGCTATTTGTTGCCATTAATTCACCAAAATCACGTCACTGTCGGGTCACTTTCACTATCCCCACAACCCTGCCACGACGCTGTTTTTAGAAATGTGGACCATACCATTGCCGATATATTGAAACTTTGTCATTGGAAATGAGAATATGACCGTGAGGCCCCGATACATAATATGAATGAATGAACATTAAACTCATTTTTTTTTGTAATGAATTTCATTTATTGGCAAAAACATCATATTTTACAATTAAATAATCATCTCATGTTTACATCAAATTATGTAAATACAAATGTACATATATATACAGAAAGAGGATATATTATTGTACTAATAGTTTACTCTAAATATTCATTCTTATGCTTATGAAATGACAAGAAAAACAAACAGTACAAAAAACAAAATAAGTACAATGTATCATTAAATTATAGCCCTGGCAGTATTGGAAGGGAAAAATTGAAGTAGTTGAACAAATAGATAATGTTGTTATACAATATCAAACTCATTTATTGCTTTATCAAGAATCGTATCTTTATGCAAAATATACAATGTCTGAACATATAAAATCTACTTGTATGAGTTTGGGTAACAGTTAGAGACTGACAGAAGAGCTTTTCTCATGTTGATTGGCGTAGGAAACATCAATTGTGTATTTGCTGATGTTGCACGAATATTGTCTTTATCCTGAAATGTCAAAGTTACAAATTTTGTCAAATTTTATTACAAAAAGGCATCAGATCATGTTTCATAAAGGAGTGGACATGGTATTTTTTTAACATGTCCCAACCACTTTTTGCAACTTCTCGCCCTTTTTCTAGTAAACAGTAACTAGTGGAGCAGAAAATGCCTACTCTTCCGGAGAATCTGCGTTCTCCCCATCCGTTTTATTTTTAACAATTCTACAGCAATTCTCCTTGATGAAAATAATCTTTTAATCCTTTCTGAAGAAGGAACTGAAAAAATGCACATACGCGAAAGTATTCCTTAGTTTCTTTTAGTTTTCAATTAAAAAAGACCATCGAAACAATAACACAAATGAATCATTGGTATTGCGAAACAGTAAATATTATTTCAGAACATAAAAACCCACATTTTTCCATATGACTACATTACTGCAAATTTTATGTCATTACATTACGCTTGATGTGACAGCTTAAAGACATACAGGCTGTTAGAATTTATTTTTTGTTGTTGTTTATATTAAACGTTGCCACTATTCGATGTTTTATAATAATAACATATTCTGAACAAGAAGCCAAGTTAAAAAAATATGTTATAATGTCGTAATTAGTGAAAAAAATCGAATGTCTGTTGGTAAAATCGACATTAACACGACCTAATTATAAGTCGGCTGCTTTTCCGAAGTTTTCCGAGTACTTATAACTGCTATAAATAACCATGAAGCAGGTTGCATGTAAATTCGTTAGAAATAATATAATTTAAGAGATGTATCTATGAAATTGAATCCCGGGGTAATCAGTTAATATTATATAATGGTATTTAGTAAAAATGACACTTAAAATAGAAAATACGTGTTGAAATCAATTAAAACAAACTCAAACTCTGCAAAGGGGCGCGATAAAGAGAAAATTCTACTGTTAAAATATAATTGTGCCGAAAAATATACTGAAATATGCTTACATGTTGAAAAATGGAGTAGGTCATCATAACATCTTTTTTAATGTTTACACAAAGCTCACTGAATGCTCTCTTTTGTGTTGTTTTCGTATAGAATCCGTCAATATTTTTGTTCTTCTACGATTTGATTTGTGCCATGTGTTTTCTTCATCAACAAACAATTTCGCACATGCGCAAACGTTTTCCCGAATGAGTTCACTGTCAAATCGTATGAATATTGCGCGTGTAAATATTGGATTGTTTACTGGATTCAAGAAAATAAAACAGCGACGTATTTCCTTCATTCTAGGCTATTTATGTATCA
>MJUT01045813.1:16566-41960 GCA_002080005.1 Gigantidas platifrons | reverse complement strand
TGACAGCTCAAAGATCTAATTCTAACAGTTTGGTTTAATTTTCAGACGTATATAATATTTAGTATTAACCTAGTATCACAAGTAACTTTGAGATCCAGTGGGACAGATATATTGTATGGTTGTCACCTGCTTAGATGTTTTTTATAATATACTTTATTTCCTGTGACTGTATAATGAATTCTTCATCATCCTATAAAATATATTAAAAATTGCTGAGTTAGATTGCTGTCAAATTATAATAATAGGCATATATGTACCAGCTACACACGGTTAGACACATGTCTTATGTCTATCTCTAGATTTTCCTTACGAGAAAAGGAAACACTTCGACTATTGAAGCTACATTGTTATGGAGCGGATGTGGCTGAGTGGTTTAGGGCGCTGGAAATAAGGGTAAGCGATTGGTGCTGCAGTGTATCAATGGTGTGAGTTCAAATCCCGTCGAGGAAAGACAAAATTGGACAGCTCAAAAAACTAATTATAACACTGTTTGGTTTAATTTTCAGACGTATATATAAACAATATATATATATATGTGTGTGTTTGTGTATATATAAACGTCTAAAATGGTTTGTAAAACAACACCAAGTACACAAAACAAAGTGATAAAGAATTAAGCACTTCGTTGAATGACAAAATGTTCGTCCCATCGAGGGACGTTATCAATGTCTAATTAAATAAAATGTCGAACCAATATGGCGGCTTTACAATATCATAAAAAGGTTTTTGACAGCCCATGTGAGGGACAAAAGAACAAGAAGTTGCACATATGAAACTACATACATAAAATAATTGAAATCCTTCATATAAATTAACAAAAGTACAATAACAATAATATAAATACACAATTTAAATAAATGTTAAATTAGGAATAAAAATAAAAAATGAGACATTATTGGTAAATGTATCAACTAGCCCTGTCAAAAATATTTTTGAAAACGGTATTATGCCCAAACTCATTAAAAAACGGCCCACCACAGCATGGAATATATACTTTGGGTCAATTAAACAAACTATGTCCTAATACGACCGGAGGAGACCAACACAAATAGGAGTCAAGAGAGGATATATGTTTTCTCATTGATTCCATTCGGTGATAAGGTCTTAAGTTTTCTAATCCAGAAGCTTTACCTTTCCTGTCTGCTTTTATCATCCCACTTGGGGTTATGGTCAATTATGGTGACCTTCAGTTTGCCGAAATAATCATGGTGGCCCGTCGATCTGAGATGTCTGCTGAGTGGAAGGTCAGGTTTGCAATTTGCATCGCTTCTGTGGCCATTCAAGCGTTTACTAAGTTGTTGTTTAGTTTCTCCGATGTATTGAAGGCCACAAATTGCACATTCCAGGTAGATAATATTTTCTGTCTTGCAGTTGGCATTGCAGTATATGATGAATTCTTCTCCTGTATGTGTGCTGCTGAATTTTTGTGTGCATTGGATGTTTTTGCACGTCATACATCGTCTCGAATCACATTTTTGACACTGACCACTGTAAGCAGATCGAGGGGAGATGTCAGCTCACACCAAGATATCTTTCAAACTTTTGGGTTTCCTGAAGATTTTGCACAATTCCGGGTGTTTTTGTATGGTTGTCCAGTGCTCACGAACGATGTTGGATAAATTACTGAATGCAGGATGGTATGTGATGACAAATGGTACTCTGCTGTTCGCGTGCTTTTCTTTATATTGGATGAGGTCTTTTCTGTCAATACCACTTGCTTTGTTAAACAAATGGTTGCAGCTCGCATTGTTGTAACCCCTCTTTTTCAGATGACATTTCAGTTCCCCAAGCCGTTTTTTGGTAGTTTGTTCATTGGAGCAGATGCGTTTGATTCGGAGAGCTTGGATGTACGGAATACGTTTGGTACAATGCTTAGGATGACAACTCTGTGGGGAAAGGTACAGATTTTCATCTGTCGGTTTGTTGTATATGTCAGTTGATATAATACCATTTTCACAGGTAGTGTAAGTATCCAGAAAGGAGATGTTATTTCTAGATGTTTCATGGGTGAATTATATAGTGGGGTGAACATTGTTGGCATGGTCAAGGAAACGATTGAGGTTTTCTTCCGACTCGGTCCACTTCATGTCAACGTCGTCTATGAAACGAAACCAGGAAAGTGGCTTCTGAGGTGCAGATTGTATGATTAGTTTTTTCAAGTTTCCCCATGAAGATGTTGGCGTATGAAGGTGCCATCTTTGTTCCCATAGCTGTTCCGTTGAATTGTAAAATAAATGCTCTCCATTAAATGTTAAATTGTTATGCTTCAGTACCAATGTGAGCAACTGGACAAGACATACCGTTGGTGGTTCTTTAGCTTTTCTTTGGTACAAGGGCTCTCGACATGCTTCGATACCGTCATTATGTGGGATGTTAGTGTATAATGACGTAACATCCATCGAAACAAGAGTGGCCCCCGAAGGAAGGGGGTTCACGGATTCCATTTTTTGAAGATAGTCATTGGTGTCTTTCAAATGTGAACGTAACGCTTCTACATGAGGTCGAAGATTGAAATCGAGGAATTCGGAGATTTTTTTCTGTGGGGTGCCCATTTGCTGAAACAATGGGTCTCACGGGGTTGTTGCCTTTAGAAATTTTAGGTAATAGATAGAAACGTCCGGCTTTAGATTTGTCTGGTTTCAAATAATCGAAAGTGTTCTTGTCGATATGACTATTTTCTTTGATAATTTTTAGCTCCTGTGTTATTTTAGTGCTGAATTCTTCCGTGGGGTCAGAGTCCAGTTTTTTGTAATATCTTTCATCCGTCAGATGTCTGTTTGCCTCCTCTAAATAAATTACTTTGTCCATAACAACAACTGCGCTACCCTTGTCTGCTGACTTATGACAATGTCGTCCCTCTCTTTTAATTCTTGTAGCGCACCTATTTCTACTGGAGTGAGGTTGTTCGTGCTGGCTGCTGTCTGGACATCATTTTTGACTAAATTAATAATGGATTCTAAAGTTGTATTTTTGCTGGGTTTTGGAATCCAATAATTTTTTTTTCTTAAACCTAGGAAGGGGATCTCATTATCATCTTCCGAATCGGACGATCCATCTATAGGACAGTTTCTCTCTTTGGCTAAGAAATACTCTTTAATTCGAAGAGATCTAGAAAATTTGTCGAGATCAGCTGATAGTTGCTCCTCGCTGATTTTGTTAGGGGTGGGACAAACATTAAGTCCCTTAGAGAGTATACGAATTTCAGCAGGTTTTATATCTTTTGATGACAAATTGACGACTGTGTCATGTTGGTCTCTATTAAATTCTTTGTGCCTTGAAAATCTTCGTTTTCGCCTTGTCGTTTCCCCAGAAGTGACAAATAATTCTGATGGTATATTTTTGTTCGGGTTGATACCATCCCTAAAGAATTTCTTACGTTGTTTCTTTCGCAACTTTAGGCTTTGAATGTTGTGGATATTTTGCAGACGTTCGTTTATATTGTTGGTATCCGAAAACGTCAACGATTTTTTAGGCCAGTTTTGATGTTCGTAATATTTTTATACAAAACCGCGAGATTGTGTACAGTGTTATAATACAATAGAATAAGGAGACGGGTGGAACAGTCAAATAGTATAGAGTCCCATCGTTCCAAAAATCTATTTGATTTCCAACAAGTGCTGTTAACTTGATAAGTAGCCCTTTTGGTATACTATTATTGGCAATACATGCCCTCAAATTACATGTAGATACGTAATGTTCTGTACTAGTACTAACTTGTTTGAGAGTTAATTTTCTAAGTTTAAAAAAAAAAAATTCATAGCGCATGATGTAGAGCTGTAATATCGGTCGGATTATGTCATGTAACATAATACTGACTAGGAAAGAAATAACATATACAACGTCTGAAGAACCAGTCAACGATCAATCTTACGGGGTGTTGGATCGTTACGGTATAACGATACTATACAAGTAAAGCAAATTATAAACATCTAAAATGGTTTGTAAGACAACACCAAGTACACAAAACATCATAGAAAAAAGTGAAAATCGTTGTTCGGAGAGTCTGCAGTCTTTTATTTCAATGTGTAATTCTATCGGGGTACCGATTGCGGCAGACAAGACGGATGGCCCCCATCAAGAAATGTTTTTTCTGGGTATTACGGTTAGTACACTTTTCATGGAAGCTCGTTTACCATTTGATAAGCTGAACCGTTGCATAGTTTTACTGTCAGAATTTAAAAAGAGAAAAAAGGTTACGCTGAGGGAATTATTGTCGGTCATAGGGATTTTACAGTTTGCTACCTCGGTCGTAGTTCCGGTGAGAGCCTTCCATAGACGATTAATAGATTTAACAAAAGGTGTTCGTTGCTTAAATTTTAAGATCAGATTGACACGGGGAGCTAGGGCTGATTTGGAAACACGGTCGAAGTTTCTTCCTGGAAGATGAGTTATTTTCTAATCATGAGATTCAAGTTTTTACGGATGCATCTACGACTTTGGGATTTAGCGCGGCTTTCGATCCCTTTTGGTTTTTTGGGCCTTGGTGCATAGAGGGAATACATATTACTCCACTTGAATTTTATCCTATTGTCGCAGCATTATATGTTTGGGGTAAGGAATAAAAAAATCGTAGTATTTCTATGTTTACTGATAATTTAGCACTACTTCACATTATTAATAAACAAACCTCCAAAGACCAGTGTATTATGCGGTTAATGCGTTTCATGGTACTCTATTGCCTGAAATACAATATATTATTCCGACCTCGCCACGTCTGTGGAGCCAGAAATATTTTAGCAGATACTTTATCTCGATTGCAGGTTCAAAAGTTAAGGAGCTTACATCAAAATGCGAACAGTCACCCAACGCCAATTCCAGATGCAGTACATCATCTAGTATTTTTCAAACCTTAAAACTTTTATTAGAGGCCTCTTTGATCCCATCTTCGAGACAACTTTATAATAGGGCACTATCGTCAGTCAATGATATTTTTGGTTACACATTTTAACAAATCATTGTCAATACCAGTTTCTTATGCTTTTGTACCATTATATGTTGCGTATGCACATCAAAAAGGTTTTGCATCAAGTACAATTACATCCCAGTTATCAGCTTTTGGTTATGTTCATCAATTACTAGGTTTCGAGGATACTACTAAAACTGTTATGGTTAAAAAGGCTATTCAAAGTACTGGTAGATTGACACCTCATTATGATTTGCGCCTACCCATAACAGCCCCTATCATGCGACATTTGATTAACGCGTTACCTCTTGTAGCTGATATTGATTATTTAGCTTATTTAATGGGTACAAGTTTTACTACAGCGTTCTTCGCTTTGGCTCGGATAGGAGAATTTGTGTCTTCAAACAGTTCAGAATTGTCCAAAGAAGTTCATACACAAGACATTAATTTCGAGAATACATCTACTTCTAGGGTGATGTGGGTTACTTTTCGGATTTAAAGCATAATTATGGCAAACAACCACATCATATACCTGTCAAACAGTCTGCCTCATCATCATTTTGCCCTGTTCTGTTAATGCAGAGATATCTAGCAATGAGGGACAAAAATTCGGGACTTTTGTTTATTTCCAAGAATGGTAAACCCTTTTTAAGGTATCAATTTGATATGTTAACTTTTTGTGGTTTCGATTCTAGCAAATACAAAGGTAATAGCTTTATAATTAGGGGAGCAACAACAGCTGCATCGCTAGGTTACTCTGACAATCAGATTCAACTTTTGGGGCGTTGGAAATCAGATGCATACAAAAGATACATTCGATCTCCACAATTAATTATTTAGAAATCTTGCTTATTTGAAAGTGGCGGGATGCCCATACCTTAAGCAAGTTTCCATATCATCAGTTTCTTATTCAGTATTAACGTGGCGGGATGCCCAAAAGCTAAATAAGATTATTAATTTTGTACATGTAGTATTTCAATGTGTTAGTTTGTATGCATGATATACGGTCTTGCCTTGTTTCAGTGGCAAAATGTCGGAAGCAAAGCAGACGTACCCTATATATATTTTAATTTCTTTTTGATTACGTAATCATATGCGCATAATACTCTGTTAGATATTGTGTTCATTTTACATTAATTTCTGTGAAGTTCATTTGTTTTTATTTCGTAATTGATATTTGGAGCATGAATTCTGACAATTTATAATGGAGAGGAATTTATTGGAAAATTTCATCGGTCGCTCGACTAAACGTAGCTCATAAAGATTCCGGTTTCACGAGTGACTTGTCCGATCATAAGTATGCTGAACATTGCGGATTTTACATTATAGATGTCGAGAAATGAACAGAAGAAGATCATATATCTCGTCAGCTGGTTCATAAATACGGAGATAGAGATCGGAATTTAGTTCTATGTCACTTTGATGGTTCAAACGTTCACAAGAATGCCGGACATTGTGGACTTTACTATATATTTGTTGAAAAACGAACAGAAGAAAATCATATATGATACTAACTCTCGTTATTAGCTGGTCCGTAAATACGGAGATGGTTGTTGGAATGTAGTTCTACGTCAATTTGTCGGTTCAACGTTCACTGAACAATTACATTAATTCAAAGCTATCTAGCCAGGGATGTACTCCGATAGCACTGGTTACCTTTAATATATTTACCTGTGTATTCAAGATAAACAGATAATTATTGACACAGAGCAGGATGTGTATAATTAACACTATGATACAAATAGATATGATTTCAGGTGAAACTCACCTGTGCTGATATTATCGATTGTGATCAATATTTTGTATGTGCGTCTTTTGCAATGGGTTAATAGAATAATTTGACATACTTTCATGTCAAATATTGACTTTTGAAAAATTACACTCATGTGGCACTTTAAGTATGTTATAGTACACATGTATGTATTAGAAGTAGATTTGAATAGATAATCGTTTGTTGCTTATCTTATCTTGTGTTATGTATAAATAACTTTTTTATTGTTAATATTTGGAAACCTTTAAGATTTTCTTGCATTCAGAGGTCAGTCATTCACCCCCAGTACTTGTCTAATGACTTGTATATTGTAAGTATTTGTAAAGCATTAAGATTTCTTTGCATTCAGAGATAATTTGTTCACCCAGTAGTTATCCAGTGACTTGTTTACTGTAAATTTGTGTAAACCTTTGCGATGTCTAACCAACCCACAACATGCATTACACAAAAGGTTATACTAATCTCAATTCTTCATTACCGTCCATGAGTTTGTGTCAAAATAAACAAAATACTTTCAAGTCGATATTAGTCTACTAAAATTTCCCACAATCGTACCTATTGCATACTAGAATACCACAACCTCAACTCTAATCTACAGATATGCATTCGCTCCTTCACTCAGAATAGAAAACTGTTCGCTACAATCGGAGGTACTGTTTTAACGCTTCAGCTCTCCCTGATGTACCACAATTGCATGATGAGACTTCAGACCTACATCAACGACTTACTATTAACAAATCCTTCATCAGAGACAATAATTATTGTGCTTTCAGTGCCTATCACCACTAAATTTGTGAGTTCGAATGACGTTCAGGCGAGATGTACCCGATACAACATTATGTGATCGAGTTTGCCAGTGACTTGCGGCAAGTCGGTTACTGCGGTTTCCTCCACCAATAAAACTGACAGCCACGATATACACTTAGGTGACAAACGTGCATTATATTTCACGTTTTGTGTACACAACGTCACGCTACCAGATAAGAATGCACTTCCGTTGATTACAACTTGATAGACATTGATCATTAGTTCACTAATTCACCAATCAGAGCTTAAAACATATACAAAAGTAGTCCCTTTTTAAGAAAAAAAGGTCATTTCGCTTTGTTGTATTGTGAAAAATACTGAATGAAATGGAATAATTAAAATTGATAATTAGAAGTTAAATATATGTGACCAGCCATGAGATTTTCAGGCTTATGGAGGTACCTGGGGCAAAATGAGTTTTTTGCATTTTCATGGAGGTTATATTGATACAAAACACCCTGCAATGTTATTTTGCTTAATTCTGCCAAATAAGGGAATTATGGCGATTTTTGTAATTTTCGAAATTTCAAAAAAATAATTTTCTATTATCTAAATTGATCAAATATTCTTTGATTCACTGATTACGTAATATAACCATTTTACATAAGTCTCTTGATTCTAAGCAGTTTTTTTTTGTAAAAAAAAAATATACATTCCCCCTGCATAGAAAAAATATATTTTGGTTGCCATGGTAACCTTCAGTAAATAAAAGCAAAACATAAAACTCAAATATTTTCAACATTCCGGACCCAAAGCGCTAAGATGAATTATCACAATTAATATTGTTTGTTTATTGGGGTTTAAAATCATTTTAACACCTTGCAATTAATTTAATATTTGGAGGAAGCCATAGTGCCTGGAGAAAACCAACGAAACTATTGTTTCATAATCTGATAATGCTAAACATTACTTTCATGGGATTTAAATGTGATATGAAAAAAATATACTTCAACAAGTTCATAGTATCGGTTTACAAATATCTGATATTCAGCATCCTTTGTCTTTGAATTATACATAATATATACAATAAAAGAGCAAGTACAAATGTTTAATATCATGTCACTTAGGCATCATCGAACAAAGAATTTCTCCATTCTTGTTCTTTTCTTGACCCGTCTCCTTGCAATAACTGCATTTTCTGGTTTTGTCTACGTGTTCAACAATAGTTATTTCTGGCTTTGGTACAGTAGGCTTTGGACATGTGATATCTGTATTGTCATAACAAAGTCGTATTTCTTGATACAGATACCACTGTCTCATAGCATCAATACATTTCCTTGGTAACTCAGATAGCATATACGAGTCTATAACTACTCGTTTCTTTAGCACCCTGAATTCCTTTTCCAAAGGGTCGCAGTACTCTTTGACAAAGACAATTCCAGGTGATTCTTTATAAGCACGAAAATTATGATAAGTTGTGAGCGATGAAAGTGGCTTAAAAAACTGCTTTAGAAATGTTTTCCAGTCATAAAATTTCACAGGACATCCCTCATCTTGAACAAGTTGTGGTATATTGTGATTATTCCTTGAGGAACAGTCACAGATTGCGCAATATCCTGCAAGATTTCTGCTGAATAATGCCGCCACTTCACCTGAAAAAAATTAAGTAAGCTGTGATAAAGTTGGTATTATAATAAAAAACAAAAACACTATGTACATGATTATTATCAGATATGAGCTGCACTTCTTTTTAATGCATAGTATACAACATTCCATCCTTCAAATTTTCTGACCATGTCATGGCATGTATTTTTGGGTTCAAAATTCTAAGATAATTTTTATCATCAAAGAGGAAAGTTCAAATAGTTGCTTCATTGAACATATTTGTGTGTGTGTGTGTTGCATTAGGTAATGTTGTACTGTCTTCGTGCCATTGTCCCATAATCCGTTCTTTTTCACAAATAAAGGATTGAAAATTATTCCACATCCATCAGATACTTGCATGTATTAAAGTCAAAATACCGAATGGTTGCAAATATTGAATCATACAAATACCTCTATGAATTGCACATTTTAGAAAAAAAATATTCATATTATTACAAGTACCTTCCACAAACCAAAATGCCAGTCTGGATGGAATTTTGTATGTCCAGCTTCCATACAGTTGAACTCAACACTATTATGCATGCCAGTCAGCACTCTCCATATGCCATACCTGAAAGAACCAGAACACTCAATAGTGATTTTTTTCATATATACCAATACTTTTCTACCAATTCAAACAAAGATACCAAGTTATTAGGTAAATCAAAAATAAAGTTCTCGAAATGTATTTGTTTATGTAGAGGTTTCCATATATAATCGCCTTATTATCTTGCTGTGCAAAAGTAAAGTAACAGTAAGCAAGTACTCATCAGAGGATATCCCCTTTTTTATGATATGACCGACCAAGTTTATGTGATACCATTGGAAACCCCAAAAATAATTTAGATCAAAATAAAAAATAAGATGTCCACAACTACACCATCTACTGTAAATTCACAAATCATTGCATGCATTTATCATTGCAATTTTCAACCAAATATCCAACCAAAATGTGAGATTAATTATTGCAATTTCAGGAAAAGCTGTATACAAATAAAGGTATCAGATTTCAGAATGCACGTTCCTATTATTGCCATTTTTACTGCCTACGAGACAATCCTCTAAATTAATTACATGTATCTACATTACCCGTACCAAATCACAAAATTATTCTTGTTTTGACCAGTGCAATTATCCATATGTAACTTGACTGCTGTCTCTCCATATGACTTGTACTGAAAATGATGATGAAGCATGCTTATAACACTATTAGTTCCTTTTCCTGTTTCTTCACTTTCATCCACAAGATAAAACACCTGAGTTCCTGGAAAAATGAAAATAGTAAATATGATGTTATGGAGGTATACATACATACAACTGTAAATATATTGCAGAAGGAAAATAAAACATTCTCAAGTTTAGGAAATAAAATTACTTATTTTTAAAATTGGTTTTTATCATAGTTAAAAAAGAATACTACATGTATTATATATATTCTATGTTTTTTTTTTGGTGTGCGTTGCATCGGTCGTGTGATTTGGTGCTGTCTTCGTGCCATTGCCCATATCTGTTCTTTTTCAATATTCTATGTTATAATCAACAACACATGTACCAATTTCGATGCGACATATATATGTGCAGTTTGAAAAATCTTGAAAATTATAAGTAGCACATGATGGACAATATGAACAGCTTTATACTATATATGTACAGGTACATACCAGAACCTTCAGCACAGACACCAAAACACTGACACTTTCGTGGAGTTTTGAAAAACAAAGGGCCCACTTGCTGAGAATAATGAGGATAATGTATCTGTCAATGCTGTAATGCATAGTTCCATCATATGACAGTCCAGGCTGACCTGAAAATAAGTCATAGAAATATATATTTCAGAATTTATGAAAATGAATGAGACATTATTTATATACATTGAATGTTCCTAATCATCCTTCCAGATACATGGACAATCGACATGTCACCATTGTACATGCTACATTGTACGTGTACATGTACCTGTTGTTGGCAAGTTGCTTCGATGGTTTATGTTATGGGAACTTATCCATGTTAACTGATAATTTACACAGTTTCAATTAATTCGTGTTGAAGTGTTTTATTATTTTGCTTATATAAATTTGTATATTGAAAGTAAAAATCAAAAGTACATGTACATACAAAATGTATACATGTTCACCCATCTCAGGAACATTATATTACATAATTACATAATACATGTACATTTTTACATGTGTGTACATCATGTACATAGTATTCTCTCATTAGTCATACTAATCATATATGTTTTACACATTCAAGCTAAATACTTATACATTGTGCATAATTGTAAAATTTGATTTGAATACAAATGTACATATCCTCACATACATGTACATGTTTTTGTCGTGATATTTTTTTGTAACAAATTAAATAAATGTACCTCTCATTCACTGATTCTGTGATAAGTTTGTAAAATTGTCTTTGCTTTCTTGACACTGATCCCTGTAATAATCTCTCTGCTTCTTTGCCTTTTCAAGATGGTCTCCATATTTTTGTAACATGAGCGCCTTTTCCTCCTCTTGCAAATTTCCAGTTTTACTCAAGCTAACAGAAAAGCCTTGGCAAGTTGAACACAGATCAGTAGCAGGTTTCACGAGTATTATTTGTGGACACTGTTTTAACCATAACTGTTTAAATTCTGACAAACTTATGACCCTATAAATAAGCGATTTTGGACCTTCCTGGTATATTTGATGAATATCAGCCTTTGTTTTATCCGAGGGAAGTAAAGTCACCTTCACATTTCTGTGATTTGGTAATCGACCAGGTAACGGAACCCCAAATTTTACTGCAGACTCATTCAAAAAATGTTTTACTCTTTGAATATCAGTCATTGACAATGCATGTTTAAGAGTTTTATCAGTGTTACAATGAGTCCTCGGCTTTAATCCCTCCCTTTCTAGTGACTTAGATATGGATTCTAGCTGGGATTTGCCAATGGCATGGGCATATAAAAATGTTTTTCTACATATCTGGTGACCATTGAAAATATATTGTTGCATTATTCTCTCTCTTTCTTTGTCTTTGTGTTTTTTTTTGCATCAACACCTGTGCTATTGTTTCTGTGAGCAAATAATTGAACTTTGGTTATCAAATCAAGTTCACTTTTGTCCATTTCCAGACAACTCAACTTTGGTTATCAAATCAAGTTCACTTTTGTCCATTTCCAGACAACTCAACCTATAATCTATGAGTACCTCATTATCTACTATTTTACTGCATGGAACTTTTTTATACAATCTTTCACAGTTGCAAATTTGATTCAGAAAATGTGTTTGTTTCTCAGATTCTCAAAGATCTAATTCACTGCATTCCACACCAATGTTGGATGTATTACTGTCAATATTTTCCTTATCAGATTCACAGTCTTCATCGTCCTCATCATTTAAATCTGAATAACTAATGTCATCTCTCAAATTGATTTCAATGTTCCCAAAATAAATTCGGTCAACTTCGTCGATTTCATCCACAAAGTCATTGTCCTGGTCATTAATTAGATCCAAGGGAACGGTGCTCGCCGAGGATGACACACTAGCTTGACTATCCATAATTAAGTCTTTTCGGACGCCATTTCAACGTTATTTTCACAAAATTGTTTACATTTTCTCGGAAAAATAAACTTTTCTTAACAGAGTAATTTCCCTTGATGAAACTAATGATGAAGGCAAATCCGGTAACGGAGATCGACGCATTTTCGAAGGGTTACTTTTCGAATAAGTGTATATTCGTAACCACGTTAAATCTATGGTTCAGTAAGATAAATATCACAGAATTACACTTAATACAAAAAAAATGTACAATATTGTAAAGGTGTGATTTAAAAGAGAAGCAATTTCGTTGGTAAAAATGATTAAATATAATCAGAAAATTGTCGGACTTTTACAATGTTCTGCGCGCTGTTGGCGATTTGTTGGGAAAAGATGGATGAATATAGCACTTAATAACTGATAAATGGTTATAAATATCGTGTTCATGGACGTATGATAGTTGGATTTACAATTACTTTTGCAATCAGTGCCTATCATCAATACGGTTATGAGTTCGAACCCAATTCATGGCGAAGTGTACTTACACAACATTATTTAATAAAGTTTGTCAGTGACTTGTGGCAGTTCGGTGGTTTTCTCCGGATATTCCTGTTTCCTCCACGAACAAAACTGACGGCCACGATATACTAAAATATTGTTGAAAGTGGCGTTTAACAGCATAGTCCCAGATCAAGACCAACAATGCTTCAAACTTCTCTTACATCTACAGGATCGATGTCACTGCTAGTGGATAATTTGACCACATTACATAACATAATAATACTCATCCCAAAATCACAAGGATTGAAACATTTATCGCCGATACTAACGATGCCATTTTGAGGATAATGAAGACGCATATATACCAAATACATTACTAATGTAGTTAAAATATTAATTGTGTTAAACATCGATATGTAACATCAAACTATAAGTTATCTTATTTACTTACGTTACTGGGCACCTAATTATTTGTATGGGATACAATGTTTTATAAATAATATAGTATTTATATTGTAAAACAGGTTGCCCTTACTAATATATTTTTATTATGTATCCGGATTTAGATTTTATAATTCTTATATTACAGATTGCTCCACATAAAACAGATACTAGAACTGTCAAATCTCTTTGACAAGAAAGGGGGGAGTTATATTGCATACTAAGACTTATCAGTGTCACTCGAAAAAATATTCCATTTACGGCTGATTACTATATACACACATGAATAAAATCTAGTAATAATTTATATAAACATACTAACTATTGACTTGACAAGTTGATTCCCCAGATGTTGCGTCTCCAAATGAGTTGTTACCAAAAATTATAAAACTGTATAAACCTGGTTGTAGTGCTATATTGTAAGACTTATCTTCGTTCTTCTCATTGCTGATTACATGGGTATTATAAATCTTAGTTATTCCGGTTTTTACCTCAACTACAATGACATAAAACTGTTGCTTTTCACCACCATGGAATCCCGTTGTCCACACAATGTCAGCGGATACAACCTTACAGGATGTATTCACATTTGATGACATGTCCGGTGGCCCTATGTTGGAAATAAAAAGATAATCATCTATTATGTCTGGTTTCATAACCATTTCATGGTCCAGAAAGTATGGTTTAGAAAGAATAAAACTAGTCTTACGGTTACAAGAAGTTGACAAAGAATTATGAGACAAGACTTAAATCTAAACTATTAAAGGACTTTGACACATACATGTGGAGTCGTTTTGTTGAAGATGTTAAATGTTATTTTGTGAACTTAGAGATTTGATAAAAACATACAAAGTGGTAAGAATTTGGAAAACATAGGGCAGTTATAGATAAAGTAATTCAAACGCACGAACCATAACGGGTGCATAGAGCGATTATTTTTTGTGCCTTTCCAACGTCAGTGAAATCTGAATTATTACAACGTCATATGCACTTGTTATTGAAATAGTGATTTCAAATTAAATTTAGAAACAGAATGTAAATATTTTACAAGCAACCACAAAGAATTTGTTAGCCAAAAGTATAAATATATGTGAACCCAATATAAAAACAGAGAAGAATATTGAAGCAATTTGAATAAATAAATAAATACAGAAGGTAAATTTGGTAAAGAGGTATGAATATAGAATGAAAACGTATTGAAATATGAAATCGAAACTTTGAGGAGTGAGATTAATTAAGTCCTTTGATATAGAAGCAATTGAATAAGAAACAAAATGAAAAATACCAATGAACACAAAAAAGGTTAACATGCACACACATAAAAAGAGACATAATTGGGTTTTTTTTCGATGAGTTTCTAAACATTTATATAACGACCAAGACCGGAGTTATAAAACCAAACAACATGCAGTTGAAAATAAAACGATATTACTTAAACAATATACAATATTACTTACAGTTAAAGGTATAATTTTATTGATTTTTGTGACTTTTTGTCCGGATATTTTTTTTAGAAGGAGTACATAAAAACATAAATTAACACTACTTGTCAAGTTTTAGGGTAAAACGGTCATCCATTATCTTTTATTTTCTTGAAAACACATCTCGAACATGAATTAGTGTCTGTCCGACGATATATTCCCCTATTCATATGACCCTATGTAACCATTAATACGAAATAAATATTTGTCCATGGAAAGCCTGCACGCTGTCGTACGAAAATTGTAACTGCTTCTGCTAGAAAAAGAAACTATTAAGAAGATTTGGCGAATTATAATAAAACAAAAATTAACATAGGCCACCAACATGACCTTTGAATGGAATTGAAGGAAGTGTTGAGAGTGTAAGCACCAGTGTAATTGTACATGTAAATAAGAAATTGGGGCATGAATAATCAATGATGGGGAGAGACAAGCTGCACACAAAAACAAGAAAAATAAACGTTTTTGGTCGAATCTCGCCCAACGACGTTTTATATAAGTCTTGAAGGTATATATTAACTTTCAACGGAATTTTTTTTTTTTTATAGAAAAATCACCAAAATCAACGCAGTTATATCTTTAATATATTGTGAGTTTGAAAAATAAATAGATAAAAAAAACTAGAAACAAACGAACATACAAAGACATGGGCTGCTGAAGCAGAATTGACGATGTCAAATGAACCATGCAATCATAACCTGTCTGCAAAAACCATACCTAATGGTACTATTATATCTTACGATCACCTTGTGCACATTCTAATTTCTATGGTTGAGGCCATCGACTCTCTTAAATATAGCTTATATATTATGAATATGCCAATCTGTGTCACGAAGATTGAGTATACATGTAATATGGTTGGTTGGTTGGTTGGTTTATGGTGCTTAACGCCACTTTCAACACTATTTCAGTTATACCGTGGCGGTAAGTTTTATCGGTGAAAGAAACCGGAGGACCCGAAGAAAACCAAGTGTATAATGTTAAAGACAATAACGCTATATAGCAACGCTGTTCGCCCAGTTATATGTGAGTGTTAGCATTCTACTCACATGTGAAAAACACTAACATTTCACTAAGAGGGAAGGTGTTGGTCTATGAAACTAGTTTAACCTCACCACGTTTAATGCCTATACCAAACCAGGAAAATGAGTGCTAGGGGTATCGATTTTGTCACTTTTTGCGATTTCTTTATTGGATTTTCCGACTGTTCCGAAAGTGTAGTATTGTTAATAAATACGACATTCTAAAAGGAGAGACTGATATATTGAGGTTGTGATGTTTAACGCCACTTTCAACAATGTTATATCTTAGTGGTCAGTTTTATTGATTCAGGATAATATCTTTAACCTTGATGGTGTGACAATATGCTCCCACACTGGAGTAAAATATGGCGTACGCATTTGGTGGAAAGGGAAAAAGGAATTTAAGGAAAAAGGTAAGTATATACCATCACATTATAGGAGATTTGTGGGCGTCATTTGAGTCGCATGGCAACACGGTTTAGACAGAAGCAAGCTTACCTCAATTTTTCTACGAATCAAAACAGAATTAAGATATTTAAGTAAAATAATTGTTTTTTTTATCTAAACATGTCCGTAACACCCATTTTTCAAAATCGACCCTTTTCCGTTGAGACATTTCTGCTATGCCTCATGCGCCCCGGATCAGCAATACCGTATGGTTTGGGATTAAAGATATTATGCAAAACTAGTTGGGAAACAACTAAATAAAGTTCACAATATGAATCATGAAACCTTTTAATATATAATAGTAAAGTATTCAAAGAGCCTACCACAGAATTCTACGGAAAATTTTGAGACAAAAAATCGTCAGCAATCTATATAAAATGAAACACATATTTACCTCACTGCCTTTATTTTCTTACAAGAGACACGATAATACAAACGATATATTCGCACATAAGAAACACAATTTAATGTTTCCATTTTTGATAAATAAAATAAACAGACGTACTTTAAAAACGCAACAGATTAAATTTTGCTTTACATTGTTTTACTATTTAGTAATACAATAAAAGTTAGCGAAAACTGAAGGACAAATCAAGAATAGGCAATCCAGAGACACTGGCAACATTGGGTACACAAGCCATAGGACGAAGACAAACAAAGCAAAAACAGACACCAAAACGATGAATATGCCACATTTAAAAAAAAAGGTCTCACGTAATTTTTCGCTTCCAATACGTCTGATTACCATTCTAATTGAAGAAGGCGAGGAAATTTCGCTTACCCGAGTTCCTGGATCTCTTTTTGTGACGTTATGGATTTTAAATTATGACATCAAATTAAGTTAAAATTACGAATAAATGATTGATGGTAAATAATAACCAACCATAGACAATATTTTTCTTTTAACAGAGAAAATAAATGAAATAAACGTTGGAGGGCCAATCACAAATGAACAATCCAAAGAAACTGGCAACATTGAGTACACAGTCACAGGACGAAGACAAACAAAAATAACACATACATAACATAGAAAACTAAAAATATGAGCACCAGCTAGAATACATTCATTGTTGCGATTTCAAATTCCGTCAGTATAGATGTAAACACAATTTGTGTGTTATGCGACCATAAAAAGGAAACGAAAGAATTCAAGGGTAAGGGCAATGACGAGACTACATATTAAATACAACTAAAGATAAATTGCAAAACCGTTAGAGTTATATATTGTGTGCTTTGTACTAAAGGGGAAAGAAAACAAAACAATAATATTGAACAAACGGTAAACATATTTCATCAGCGGATGTTTATTTTCTAAAATATGCACTGAAAATAGACAAACCCTCTGCAAATCTTTTTTTTTAATTTCGACATTCAGTCAAAATAAAATGGAAGGAATTGAATAAAACATTGATATTTTTTTAGAGTAGTAAGGAATTATTATACATGAGAAAATTGAAAATGTACGAACCACAAGGATTGAATAAAAAACTAGAAATGTGTAGTCCTTACACAATCTGTGAGATGTACTCAGTTTCTTTGTGCTACCATTAAAATTAATCTTTTATTCAGATTATATAGACGTCCCTTTTTATCAAAGGTTTTTGATACATTACATAAGACAAATCTAACATTCTAAATCTAAATGATAATAATCCAATGAAAAACATCCAATTCATTAAACACAAAAAAGACATTTGACATTGGAAATCCAGGTTCTATCATGAGACGGACTTTGGTACAAAATTGCAGATGCAAAATGGTATCGTTTATATTTACGGGGAAGTTTACCACATATTTATTACTGATTGATTAACCGTTTAGGAGAGATGTTAAGGATTGAAATATTGATATATTAAAAGATATACCACCCAGACTCCAAGTTGTTGAACAATTTAAGATGTATACACTCTTACTAAATTTATTGTAAATTCTCAGCAGCTATATTATGGTTACGGAGAATAGGATATTCATCAATATGAGAAATGCCTCAATATATTAGATAAATATATCTCATTTGTTAGATGGATGAATGACGATCTTTCTACCATGTCTACTGATGGCGATATCATTGTCCCATTTATTAATGATGTCAGTTTATCTGTATACTTAGATTTACCTGGGCGTGCTAATAGTACCTCATTACTTCTTCTGTTCTTACCTTGCGGGTCTACGTTGAACAAATAACTAAAGTTGTTGCCTAGTCCATTATGAACAGAAATTGAGTATTGCCCAAAATCATCCTCTGTAACGTTGTTTATTTCAAAACAAACCGTGTGTTTAAACATATTCGTCTGATTACAATTTGATGACAATGTTTTTGTAGAATTATCAGTTGATCTGAACTGCCATTCTACAACTGGAAGTGGGTAAGCTATGATATGAATTTGCATTTTCAAATGTTGGCCAAGGGATAGTCCTATCTGATTTGCAGGCAGCCCAAGCGTGATGTCTCTTCGTGGTGAACCTACAAATGTAATGCAACCATCATAATCAGGATATTTCATGGGATTTATAATTAGTTTGCATAAAATTTCGGATGCATTATAGGTACCATCTGAAAGTAGCGGTTCCATGTGTAATTTCAGGGATTACTGGCTTGATTCCAATTTGTTAATATCTGATTTTGTATCTAGGGTAGTGAATTAGACATAACAGTGGGTGAGAGTTTTAGGGCAAGCTACTGACACACATTTTCTCTCTGATATACTTTCTTATGATTTACATTTATGTTTATATTCTAGTGTTTATATCTTAATCATCCCTTTATTCGAGTTTTCTTCAATAATATGTTACATACTTGTAACGGATAGGGTAACTATGTTCATGTAATCTGAGAGGTAATATATTGCGACAGATTTTAGTTATTGTGATGATATTGGTTAGGAATGCATACATTAAGCTACAACGACAATGTATTTTATTAGTTGAATGTTTGTTTCCTCGCATAAAGTAATGAAGCAGCTCTGTTGTACATTGTGCAGTTGAATGTTTCCGATTACTACATAGTAATACAAGCAGTAAGAAAACAATGGCCAATCACTTCAGCTTCCGCTAAAATGTTGAATGAAAAGGATTGAACGCGTAGATATTGATCTCTAGTGAGATGAGATTTTGCAGTTAGTTTATAGATTTAAGATACACTTGCTTGTGCCATGATAATCAGATTACTGGAAACACAATACCTCCCATTCGTGCAAATGTTTCAAGTATGCACATCGATAAATAGCAAGGCGCAAAGGCCAAACCTGAAGTGGCAATATATCTGTATGTTGTGTTGTATGGAATTGACGAAAGTCATCACTATGTACTTACATGTAACTGAAAGTTGAACAACTTTATTGTCACTGTAACGTTTCATGTTTATAATGTTTGTTGCTGTACACATATACAATCCAGTATCTACACATTTAGCCCTTTGAATCGTATAATTACTCTGAAGGACGCCACGGTTGCCTTCATTAAGCGTCATGTTTTCAAAAGTCCATTCCACGTTTGATTGTGGATTACTTTCCACCTTGCACTGTATAGTTGCTGTATTGTTCTCTGAGATTTCATTACCATCAATTATAGACAAATGTTGGATTTCTGGGTTATCTGAAACAAGGTATCAAAAAAGGTCAAAAATATGTACCCGTGCAGTCAAATTGCATGATCTCACGTTATATACACTCCGACAAACGTTAAGGATCACACTATTTTTATCGATATATATTTGTTTACATTAATACTGCTAAAACAAGAAAATAGATATCACCATTTTCTTACACTTCATAAAAGACTACACCAAGGGCTCTAAAATTACCAATCTACGAAGTATTTATCATCCAGAAAGATGTGACTATAACGTGGCAAAAAATGGGTTCAAAACAGGCGCTGGAAAAACGTAAAACCAGTTTGTCTTTGATGAAAGTTTTTAACATTGCATTAAAATGCAGAGTCTTCATACTGTAACAACTTTTAAATGCATCTATTGTGCGTAGGTGTAATGCATACAAATCAATAACCAGTATATCCACCGCGTTTATTGTGAAGTTCTGTAAAGCGCCTCGTCATGCTTCGCACAAGACGCCTAAGCCGTTCTTGGAGGAACTGTTGCCACTCCTGTAATATAGCAGTTCTTAATTCGTCAATATTTTGACAATTTGGATTGTGTTGGTTCATTTTTCGGCCAATCAAGTCCCATACATGCTCTATAGGGATCATGTCTGGTGAAATCGCAGGCCATGGAATATTCTGAACAGCCTCTTGCTGTAAGAAATGTACAATTCGGGCTCTATGTGTCCTAGCGTTGTCGCCCATGAACACTGGCCTGTCAGCCAACGCATGATTGTCGAAATGGGGGACTACGCGTGGAGCGAGCACATTGTCAAGGTATTTTTGGCCTGTCAGATTACCATCAAGAACGTACAAGTCCAACTTACAGTCAAAGGAAAAACAACCCAAGACAGTTACACCCCACCCCCAAAAGCAGTTGTGCCCAAAATGTGGTTGTCCTGAAATGAAGTGTTTCGTTGGCGCCAAACACTTGTACGACCGTCGGTAGGGCTTAACGAAAAACGACTTTCATCAGACCAGTGGACCCATCTCCATGTGCGAATAGTCCACCCCAAATGATCATGTGACCAGTCAAATCGAGCATGGCGATGACGTATAGTCCATTGTGGACGTCTTATGGGTCGTCGCGCTCGCATTCCCTGGTGGTGGAGGCGTCTGATTACAGTGCGTGTGCTAATGTGGCCTCCAAATGCTAAATTACCACGAAGTGCACCAGCTGTACTGGACTGCCGTTGCCGCGCCGGTCTGGATATGAGCCGGTCCTATCTCGGCGTCGTTTTGCGAGGTCTACCTGCACGTGGACGGTCAGCAACATTACCCGTTTGACGAAAACGCTGCATCAGTCGCACAATGATGGAATGGTTAACCCTGAAGTGGTCTGCCACCCTTCTATGGCTAAAACTACCGCTATGCATGCCAACAACTTGCCACCTTTCTGGTATGGTTAATTTTCGCCGCACCATACCAAACCAATCGAAAATGAACCTTAAAACTCTACACACAAAAAATCAGCTTACGTTCGCAAGCACAAATGTTGAAAGTACACGTGGCACTTTACACACCCTGTCATATACACATAAATAAAAATCGATCAATAACCTGTTTCACAGGTAAGCAAGCATGTATGTACAGGTAACGAAAACAGCAAACCGATTTGAAATAAGTTCATTATTAGAAAAGATATTATTGAAACAAGTCAGGTGGTGCTTAACTTCTGTCGGACTGTATATATATACTGGGTTTACCTCATTCCGATGGTCTTACGGAAACACACCTTGTAAAATATACGATACCTATCGTTTGAATGAATCTGTATTCATACAAATATATTATGCTATGAACTAATAAAAAAAAATAATATCCTTTTAAAACAGGAGTTTTAACCTTGTGTTCAAGTTATCGATTGTTGACAGTTCTCCGATGGGACTGTATTTAAACAATGTCAGTTGGTGCTTAACTTTGGTCGGACTGTATATATATGTGGTTAACTGATTGATAAGGATGCGATTTGTTAGTAAAGATGTAATCGTTGATGCTGATATATATATTTTTGAACATGTATTTGTGCTGAGCATGTTTCTGTTCGAATGTCGAGCTAATATGGGTTCAATTATTTGAATGTCAGCATTAAATCAAATGCAGAATCTATTAAATATTAGCATAGCTATTCTGATTATACATTCTAACGTTTGTATTGCTGTTTTGGGCAATTGAGCTGTTAAATCTTTAATAAAAATAATATACGGAATGTTATAACTAATGTTCCTTGATAAGATATTGTCAATGTACTAATTTAAACTAGTCCTATTGCAATATCTGACTCCATACTTCTAATCTATGTTGAATCAATGCAAAAACTTAGCTAATCGCTAATGATCCCATACATAATAGCTAAAGGTACCTACCCATTTAAATAAAACAAAACCTTGTTTAATTTTTTTCTAGTTTATTATTTTATGAGTGTTACTGTGTGTATCCCCATTCTGATATTTTACTGCTTATCCCCTGTTGGTGTTTGGAGTTTTACATTTTTCGTATTGTTCATGATTGATCTGTGTTGCATGTAATGTATATGCATGCAACATTCCTTGGTGTCTATCGTTTCTATTACTAGTATAATAGTATTAAGAAAAGGGTGTTTTCCCAAAAGAGGAAAAAGCAACAGGGCAATCATGCACGTAATCCACGAGTATGAACAATTAACCTATTGACCGTGATCGGTTTGAAAGTGTCAAAAAATCCGGATACTGTCAATGCCTAAAGAACGTGAAATCAGCATAGACAGCAATTATGTGTATTAAATGTCATAATTACAGTATCTACTGTATATTATCTTTAAAAGTGTACCGACGATATTTATTTTGAAATAAGATTCACTAAATAGCAAAGCCCTTGCTATTTAGTGATTAACAACTAGGGATACTAGGTAAAAGCTGTATACCTAGTGAATTGTTAACAGCAATTTAGCACAATAAAATTATTTGTGTTTGAAAGAAAAAGAAAAAAAAGTAAAGGGTGTTTTCATAATGATCCTGTTATGTGTCCAAGGTCTCTGATAATGGCCCAAGCAGTCTGTATTGGCCCGAGGCAACGCCTAGGGATAATTAACACTTTGCGGGCTATTATCTCGTACGGTTATAAAGAAACAAACATATACAGTTTTGGCGGTAATTGGCCACAGGTTTAATTTAAATCAATATAATATATAGATGTATAGATAGATACAATAACAAGATACATTGTATGCGGTTATCGACAAATTATGGCAACCATTTGATAGATGTTAGATAGATAGATATTCAATGGGTATACAATGCACCGTGGGATACACAGGTGCTTGTAAATTAAAGTCTGATCACACCGTGGGATACACAGGTGCAAATGTTCAAATGTTATGTTTCAAGCAGAATAGTATACTAAGATAAACATAAAAAGCAGCGAATTCCGCCACCGCTGGAATCTAACAGTACTTCACTTTAACAATTAACGTTCAACACGCACAATTTTAAAACAGGACTTAACTTTGCACGAATGAAAGTTTGATACACACAATTACAAATAACGGAAAACTGCACAAATTGACAATTAATTCTTCTCTGCGAGTAAATTGTTGTGTGGTATGTATACTGTTATCCATTTACACACTATAAAGCACCAGTTTCCAATCGTCAAGGCGGTTCAGCATCTGAAATTATAAATTAAACACCAGCAGCAGTAACCATTCCAATTACTGGAGAGGGAGGGAGGGTTTAAAATTTATCGCTGATCAACAATCGTCTTCTTTGGTAGGGAATTATGTCACTCTAACTGTTAACCTAAAACCCTGAATACAATCCCGTAGAATCTTTGTATTCTAAACTGTAAACCTAAAACCCTGAATACAATCCCTTATAATCCCGACGCGATAAATGAATTTAAGCATATAACTTAAATTCTGTTATCTCGTACGGTTATAAAGAAACAAACATATAAAGTTTTGGCGGTAATTGGCCACAGGTTTAATTTAAATCAATATAATATATAGATGTATTGATAGATACAATAACAAGATACATTGTATGCGGTTATCGACAAATTATGGCAACCATTTGATAGATGTTAGATAGATAGATATTCAATGGGTATACAATGCACCGTGGGATACACAGGTGCTTGTAAATTAAAGTCTGATCACACCGTGGGATACACAGGTGCAAATGTTCAAATGTTATGTTTCAAGCAGAATAGTATACTAAGATAAACATAAAAAGCAGCGAATTCCGCCAAATTGACAGAGCAGGCAAACTCTTGGTTGCACTGTCAACCGCCATGAAATGGGGTATTCGCTTGTAACCCGTGAACCATTACCAACACCAATGAATCATAAAAGAAGCAACATATATACATCACAATTGACTATGTGGTTATTACTTAAATCATTAGATAGATGATAGATAGACATGTGGTTTTTATTTACCACTTACATGTTGTAGATTATAAATAATGAGATATTCGATCAATCTTATAACTTACAGTATAAGATGTATACTTACTTCGAAAACAACTTCAATGCATTAAATAAAACATAATCAATAACATATAATTGTTTAATCCTTTAAACAAAATTGTACATTTGAAAGATCAAATTAAAATTGTTTAACTGCTTTCATTATGAGTTGGGAAGGTTAATCCACCCAAGTTTGACGACATAAAATACTCAATTGCACCTTGCATAATATTCAAAAATATGTCATTTCCAACTGGTGTAAGATGAACTCCATCTGATTTTAGAAATGTATAGTTTCGGTGTATATCTGGTTACCTGATATAATGACCACCAAGTTTCGTAACAAATGATGCAATAGAATTATTAATTCTGTAACGACATTCATGCATTGCAGTTTGGTTGTCGGAATATCTCCACTTCAAGCGGGGGAGGATTTGAGACCAAATTATTGTTGTATTTGGTAGTTCAATCAAAATCCAACGAATTATATTTTTTAAATTGTTGCGCAAAAACCCAACTTTTTCACAACCCAAGTCATTACCTGCAACATGTAACATAATAAATTGTGGGGGGTCTTCATATTTCTTCATTAATCTGATTTGACCCTTGATTTGTCTCGTAACCATCCCTCGTTTCCCCTGCCACCATATAGATACATTTAAGCGACTCAATCCTAGACAGGTGCCACCAGGACGACTTTTGGCTGATACAAATGCGTCTTTTATAATTGAAGAACCCACTATCCACACATTAGTGTCAGGATTTCCTACAGTAATAGTACTAAACTTATTAGATAAAACAATGGAGATGAAAAGAAAAAGAAAAGAAAAACAAATTACTTCCTTCACAATAAGTGTTTAAATTCTAATATA
>MJUT01045813.1:0-15342 GCA_002080005.1 Gigantidas platifrons | reverse complement strand
TCTAAGTCCTTAAGTGATACCTTTTTCTTATACAACAATGGCTGTAATAAATTACGTAATTTTTTAAGCTTTTCCTCTGGTATTCTAACCATCATAAGTACTGTGTCAATGATAAAACCTAAAAATGTAATAATATTTGAAGGGCCAACCGTCTTGTTTTCAGCAATTGGAACACCAAGTTCGTCACAAACATCCATGAAAGTGTTCATTAACGTAGAGCAATCATTACTGAATTTTTTACCAACAAGAATAAAATCATCTAAATAATGGTCAACTGAATGCAAACCACAACGATTTCCAACTACCCACTGCACAAAACTAGAGAATTTTTCAAATAAATTACACGAAACTGAACAGCCCATGGGCAAGCATTTGTCTATATAATACATATTATCAAATTTTATTCCAAGCAAGTCAAAGTCTGCCGGATTAATTATTAAAAGTCTGAATGCAGACTTGATATAAATTTTTGCCAGTTCTGCTGATTTACCACAATTATATATCATTTCCAAAATACTATCAAGGGAGGAATAATTAACTTTACAAAACTCACGATCTATATACGAATTTATACCTTTGCCTGGAGGATGAGAAAGATTTGTAATAAGGCGCCAATTTCCATCAGGTTTTGGGACAAGACCAATAGGCGATATTTGTAATGTCGAAATAGGCATTTTTTTAAAGGGGCCCAATATCCGTCCGAGCTTTACTTCATTTTGTAACTTCAATAACGTCTCATTTTTTTTGTTGTTCGGCAGACAATAGATTTTTTGAAAAAGTGTGAATTCGTGGACCTGTATACTTGAGTCTAAAGCCGTTTGAAAATCCATCTAATAATTCAGCAGCAACTTCCTGATCTGGATAATTCACCAATATTTTCTGCAAACTCTTACTGTTTATAGGAGTGTAGCCCTTGTCCCAAAGGCGCAATAGGATATCTTTGTCTCGTATTTGTTCCAGGTTGCCTAAATGAAAAATTTTGATTCAAAAATTGTTGTGTATTCCTTGGAAACCTTGATCTTCCAAATCCTCTGCTTTCCAGTCTAAAGTCAGAACCAGAATTTTGAAATTTTGTCTGTCCTTGCTTACTATGACAATGTAGCATTGAATGCCCACCATTACAACGGATACAGGAATGGCTATAAAAACAATGCTGTCTGAAACAGGACCCTACATAATTAAAATTATAACATTTTTGAGCACCATTCTGCATATCAGAAAAAACCATTTGATTACCAGTACCATGTGAACTTTTAATGTTGTTCATATATATCAACCACAATTCATAATCGACCGAGGACCAAGAGCTTGTTGGATCCTGCGCTTTACGCAGACGAAACTGTTCGTCGTACATTTTCCATCCGAGATTTGCGCATCGTGATGCCCCTAATCGGACCATACTCATATATTTTAGAAGGTCCTGAAATTTTTCAAGATGTACTGAACAATAAATACTTGTAAATATTATAAATGCTGTTGTCCATGTGTCAATTGAAAATATTTTTTTGTAATTTTGGTCTGTTTGTAAAATTAGCTCCCCTTGCTGGACAATCAGTGTTTGCTTGCTATCAATATGCTGATTATTTGTCAACAATGAAGCCAAATCCACATATTCCCCCTTTTTAATTTTTTCTTTTATATTTTGGGACACATTTACATTAATATCAGATGCAATTCCAACAATTTGGTGTGGTATGTGTATGTGATCTATACTAGACCCGATTTGTACGGAAAATAAGTATTATTACCTGTATCAGATCTTGATGTAGTTGTATTGAGTGGAACCTGATCAGTACTGTGGTCTGTAATTTGAGGGAACATGATTGGTGCAGGTTGTGGTAAACTTGTGATATTTGCAGAAACTCCCATATACCCAGTTGAACTTGACACAGACACAGGTACATGTACACTGTTACAAGGAAAAGAACTTGCCACAGACACTGGTACATGGTTATAAGACAAAGGATAAGACACCAAATTCGCACTATTACTTGTAGACGCTACTGCAGAAGAAGTAGGTTTTTTCCTTGATTCAGCTATCACTGTATTATATTGCAATGAGGGAGCTTTCCTTTTCCTTGCTGACCGCCTCAACATTATGTACCTGAAACTTAATATTAAAATTGTTAAAAAAAAATTAAAAATATCATTTTAATTATTTAACCTTATTTGCAAAATTACATACATATGGGTAAAGCAAATACACAAGAACATGCCATAAATGAACAATATTATAGATGTTATGTATCCAAAACTTCAACCCTCGACCTTCAGTATGCATTCGACAGCTGCAATATTGTTTGATGGGGTTGAACTTTTTTACTCATTATTATTTAAAAGCAATTAAGTGTATTTTTTTTTTTAAACGTGTGTGCAGACTAGCTTGGACCGCAAACCTGTGGCCGAACGGAAGCAGTGGCGAATAAGATTACACGAGGTATAATTACCAATTGAATATAAATTTACTTCATTACAACATAACTCACTATTAACAAATTATATCAGTTCGCTGAAACAAGTACTATATAGATAAGTTTACAAATCTTGAATCATTTAACCCGTCAATGATCTGATGCAGCAATCAAAGCACGCCGGTTCACAGTATTACAATAAAATCCAATTCGATGTCAATTACAAACCTAGAAACAGCATGTAACTAAATAAATGAATCTGTTATAAAAACTATGTTACTTTACCGACCACTTTTAGGGAATATTACACTATGTAAACTATTGATGGTCTTAGATTTAAAATTTATCGCTGATCAACAATCGTCTTCTTTGGTAGGGAATTACGTCACTCTAACTGTTAACCTAAAACCCTGATTACAATCCCGTAGAATCTTTGTATTCTAAACTGTAAACCTTAAACCCTGAATACAATCCCTTATAATCCCGACGCGATAAATGAATTTAAGCATATAACTTAAATTCTGTTATTACAGACCGAGGACACATACCAGGGCTATTATGAAAACACCTTTTTCTTAATACTTCTATTAACCAACTTGAACCATTATTTTTGTATACCTCAAAAGTTGTTCGAAAATCGTATATTCAGAATTTGTCTCCAGTAAAATACTATCCTGATTTAGTAATAAATATTCTATTTTTCTTCATTGTTAATATGAAAATTAGCATTTTCTTGGCTACATCACTTAAATATTAAATGTACATGTCCTCAGCCTTCCAGAGGACATGAGTTCATAACGTTTTGACCAGGTATCAGGTTTTTTTTCCCTGCAATATATCAAAATGCTTCTTTTACCGGAATAAATATTTAGGTTAATGAATCCACCTGTAATAGAGGGCACCACAAATTATGCTGAAGGAATTTTTTGTTTGTTTTCTGTTTTTGTTTGTTTCTTTTTTTTGTTTTTTGTTTTGTTTTTTTTTGTCGCAGTATATTGCACGTAGCGTTAATAAATGTTACTGAATATGCACGTTTTTGTATCGTTTGAATTTGGCTCTAAACTGCACGTCGCACAAATAACTAAAGAAACAAATCGCAGGGCGAACGTGTTAAAATTTGGCTGCCATTTGTTTTCATAATGGACCACTTTTTCCATAATGGCCCTGTATTAATGTCCCGTAAATCATATAATGCCATGCCAGGAGATTTACAAAACATAATTATTCATCAATAGTCATAATGTGATGAGATGGTTAATAATTATATATTATTATATTGCATTTTTCATATCACATGTCATATCAACCAGAGTCGTCCATATTAGCCCAATGGCCGAAGGTCCGAGGGCTAATATAGTTCGAGGGTTGATATGGCATGTAATATGAAAAATGCCATACCATAACCTATTTAACAGATACTTCAATGTGTCTTTCTTCATATTTGTGAGAGCTGATCGTTTTCAGAAGCCATGTAGTTTGATTTGGGATATGATGCAATAATGTCATATTATATTTATGTTTTTTATTATATTTATTTAGAGACATAATCTTTATACAGTTACACTTTTTATACAACAACACAAGATAATTACATCTTTGTTTCATAAAGGAGTGTCATCATTCGTTGCATAATGAGCATTTTCCCTGTTGTCTGTAATCCATTTTGACAGTAGCATACGACGGAAGTAAACAACGATACACTAACGAAAACTGATTGGACCGGAAAACGTGAATTGAGGGGGGGGGGCGGTTTCCAAATAAGGCAAAGTACTTGTGAAAAACTAAAAACTAGATTTCATGAAAAAAATTCCGGCCGCCATTTTGAAAAAAATGCGAATCTGTACCTTATGAAATTAAATGTAAATATCACTACATTAAAGACTGGAAATTCTTTAAAATGTTCAAAATATTTACATTACTTTTGAAAATACCAGGCACATAAAATGTAGAATTCAATGCGCTAATTTCAAACAAAGGATAAAATTTGCAGATTTATTAATGGTATCAGCAAGCCTGTGTCTACCCGGGCTAATCGTAATCTCTTCTTACATGGTCATAAATGCCCATTACATATACAGTCGGGAAGCCAGTGACGCAGGAGAGTTCCATCTAAAAACAAAGTCACGTGACTTCGCGTCATTTTTGATGAAAAATGACGTTCAACCCTTCGGTTAAAATACGTTGGTTTACAATAAATGCGTACGCTTGAAATCAATTAAAATATACGGAATATGTCTATGGATAAATAGAAATTTATTGCATCACTTCAGTTTTTATTTATATAGTGCACAAACATCGAATTTTGCTACTTGAAGTGGACTCAATTTCAAAACAAATGTCGAGGTGGTTCTATTTAAGTCAGAAATTTAATTAAAACAATATGATGGCTTTCTGTAACATCCATCGCCTGAGGAAATCATCTAGGATCATTGCCATACCGACAACTAGTGTCAATGTCTTGTGGGATGCAATTGTGTCACTTAGTTCTGCACCCACCTTGATCGATCGACCATTTACCTTTTCAAATGATTTGTCACGTACAATTTATACCGGAATCGGACACGTTTTAAAATACATCGACCAAGTGTTGAAAATTCACTCGTTTTAATCGTTGTGAGCGTCAAATATAACAGAGGAACCGAGAAAAACATAGAAAATTGTTTCTTTCATATAAATTTGAGGCCCGGTCCTTGAACTTCTTGTAACAAAGGAGTATTGCAGAAATTAAAACGACACGGAAATGGCGGCAGTTGTTTCAAAAAACACGAAAAATTAAAAATTAAAATATTTGCCGAAAGGGTGATGGAAAGTCATATATATAGATCCATAGATTTCTATATTGGTATTTCAAAGAAACTTTTTCTGTAATTAAACATACACTAGAACTTTATTCTGTCAGATTGATCGTGTCACATTTGGTTGGATTCAAAGGGGGGCAACTAGAACTCCGGCATTTTTAACGTTCTATTTATATAGAACGAGTGTATGTTAACGCATGTTTTCTTAATAAAACAAATATTATTTTGTATTAAAAATGTTGAAATTAGTCAAAATAATTGTCTATTACATCTACAGCTATTAAATCTATCAAATGAACTTGAGAAAAAAAAACAGTCATATTTTCATATGATATGTAATGGTAAATCTTGGAATATTAAAAATTACTTTCAACTGTTTTTTTTAACATATAATAAGGCTATTCTAACACGTCCACCGGTTTTATTGGTGGATTCACCATACAAATCATGTATCGCGCCCCCTAGCGACCCACCACGAGCATGTTGATGTCAATGTACTTGATACAAGTGATACTTTTTTCAATGTAAATGACCTTATAAAAGACAAATGAATGCAAATGATAATGAAAAAAATATAAAATTTTAGCACATGCATAGTACATCCGGTCATCCTCGTAATGACTCTTGAGCAGAACTCGTGTTAGCCAATATTTACTATTTTATAGATGTTTCTTTAAAAAAAGGGGCAAGGAGTGTAATGTTTTTAACCTATTTCTTTTAAACAAAAGCAGATCATACTGTACTAAGATCCATTATTTATTACTTTTTACAAAATAAAATTCACAAAAACTTCAACTAATTTTTTTTTATTAAAAATAATGAAATGTTAATAATAGGAGAAAATCGGACGGGGCTCGAATTAAAAATTCTACTTGAATATGCTGATGCCATTTAATTACCATAGAAAATTTGCATACACAAATGTACAATGTATCAGAATTTAAAATTAACCTTATTCTTTCTAGAAGATCTAGGCCGCATTATTTTAATTGTCGGCACAAAAACAAACAAAAAATCTATCAACTATCAGATAATTTTTTTTTAAAAGATTAATAAAAAATAGAGGGATTTGGGAAGCATGAATATTTAGATGAAAAACTGTATGGCAACCAGAGTTTTGCTCCTGGCTTTCAACATACACATGAGAAAAACAATACCCAAAAGCCAGATTGGGTAAAACACAAATACAAGTATGACAACACCAAATAAAGTCACAACCATTCAACACAAACATAAAAGCAAATAAACAGTTAAACATTTAGAGGAATAGGGACAACATGTATATACAGTTACAGCAACATATGTGAATTATGCCTGAATTAGTTTCATTACCTGAGTAGATTTGATTTGATTACATTGTTGGTGTTTTAATGCCACCTTCAGCAATATTTCAAATATAATCATATACCAAGTCGACCAGTTTTAGTGGTGGAGGAAGCTGGAGTACCCGTAGAGAACCACCGACCCACAGCAAACAACTGGCAAACTTTCTCCACTTGCGGCTGCGAGTCGAGTGCACACTTTTTTGTACTTGAGTAGAACAAAGCTGCATGCATGGTTCAACTAAACAAAATGCACATATCTTTCTTGATTAAATTCACAACAGTCATCAATAAACATGCAGCTTTTGATTGTGGTTTCAATCATTGGTATTCATGTGATGAAGCTCTCAAATGAAACTAAGTATTTTGTAGAAAGACAATTGAATAAAATGAAACAAAATGTAATAATACAAAATGAGTATTATGCACTATATTAAACATACACTGACTAGATTAATAAATCCTGAATGACTAGAATAAGAAATATCCTTGAGAAACTAGAGTAACATGACTAAACAACTCAAAACATGCAATGATTTTCTAAAATAACATGCAGCATTATAACTCATAATAACAAGCAATGAATGACTAGACTATACATTCAACTATACTGGGACTACAGCACTATAATATACATTTACATGTACAATGTAACATGCATCAAAAACATTTGGTAACTCCTGTGGTTTAACCTTCTCTGAAACATAACATTTCACTGTATTTCTCAGAATTACTGATGCATCTTTCAAAATTTTATTAGTATAATTTTTCTTGTTCTGTTCTAAAATTAAAGCAGAAATTTTATCAGACATAACCTGTTTATCTTTATTCAGTTGTTCCACTTCTTCATTATGGCATACTAAAAACGAATGAAAGCTTTCAAAAATGTCTATACCATTGCTGTATAGCAACCTGCCCAATTTCTTGTTCTTTGGTGTGAAGCACAATAAGGAACTACATTGTACCAAGTTTGCTTTTCAGCATTCTAAATAGCCACTGAGTGTTATGACAAAGATTAGATAATTCCAATTCTGAAACCTGAATACAGTAAATGTCAGCATTCATCAGTATCTTATCTATGTAATTATTATAAAGATTAGGCATTAAAATGACCTTTTCCTTTAGAAAAGAATCAACAACAAATTCAAGAATTTCCTGGAAAGTAAATAAATCTAAGTTGTCAACATTAGGAAATTCTGAAAATTTGAAATGATCTAGTAAACAATCTTGAAGGTATTGTGATGACTGATACCTTGTCAGTTCTCCAATGTCTGACCTACAAAAACTATTAAAACTATTGTAACAGGTAGAACAGCATGTAAATTTAACATCCTGCTTCAGCTCTGTATAGTTTAACTCAGATGTAAGATATTTTAAAAACAAATCTCTGTTTTCATCTAAAATGTTAATAAACCTTTGAGTATATGAAGACTTTTCACACACTAAGCATGTCAATACTGAAGAATCATTTATATAATGATTAAACTTGTTATAGTGAACATGACACAATGCAGTTTTATAATTTTCATTTGAAGTGGGGAACTTGTTGATAACTGAAATGTCAAACGCTCTGTCAAATAAAGTTGTATTAATTGTGGTCTTGTGGTCAGCCTGATGGTTACATGCATTAAAATAAGACATAAAGCAAGGATCGTCTTTGCATGTTTTCTTCGGTGCAGACATGTATGATTCATCAGGATATTCTTGTGACCTAGAAAATAACCGTTTAAACTTTGAATCACATTTCCTACATACACAGGCATTTTCAGATATATTAAAATTATCGGACACAAATTTGTAAAATTCAGGAGCATCTGATACTCTTTGTTGTAAATGAATATATCTCATTGATATGTCATGCTGTGAACAATAAAAACATGGACCTGTTTCCACATCAGGGTGCACCTTAAAACAGTTAGTGTTTTTCGACATTGTTAACATGAACCAATCTACACTAAATAAATGACAAAATAAAAAAAGACAAACATTTCATCAATCTGAATAGTTTTATTATAGTTTCAGTGCTGTAAATCTGAAATACTGAAATACATAATTGATCAATTAACAATCTGGAAGGTACAAAATCAGATGCTGAGACTGGAATATCCTTACATGCCCAGTTTTTTACCACAAGACCATATAATTTTAAATGTTAAAACATCATAAAATCAGTTTAAAGGGTTCGATACCTGTTTGTCAAATAATAAATGCAAATATAACTAATAACAAATTAACAAACAAACAAAAAAGATAAAACAATCATAAATTAAATACTTTTATTTAATCATCTGAACTGTAGTCTGAAATAATGTGAAATATATGCAAATAAAATATTGTCTATGATTGATCAGTGAACATTGGTAAAAAATAAGAAGCAGAGGCTGAAATATCTCTAGGCTAAGCTAACATGTCAAATTTCTGACCACAAGACCATACACATTTTTAATGTTAAAACATGAAATCAGTTTGTAGGGTTTGATACCTGTTTTAAATAATAAATGCAAATACTGACAAAATAAATAAGAATATCTTATTTAATCATGGTCACCTGTGTTGTAAATTTGAAATATATTATTGTTCAAGTGTAAAAAAAAACCAGAAGCCAAGACTAGAATATTTTCACATGATGTCAGTTAAATATGGTTAGAGATCTATTTGTGGGGGTGGGATATGTTAAATACACAATAAATATCTGAAATTATATCAAAGGATTAACTATTAATCAAATTAATTATGCTATGATACTCTAAATGCAAATAAAACAAACATGAAAGGCTACTCTTTTTTTTCTCCGTGTAGTTCTGCGTCTTCTTTTTCAAAAAATGGCGGCTGACAGAGTCCTAAGTTACAAACCTCGTTTTGCAATTTAAAGGCGGAATGATGGCTATTTTTATATTTCCTTGTACGTTTGAATGATGGGTAAACCTATTTTTGACCATAGTTTTTATTGACAACCAATGGGATGCGTTTGTGTCAGTTATTCTTAGCCTCGATAATTTCCCGCCATATATTCTTAGCTACAACAACAAAAACAAATACCTCGGGAAATCCCTTGTTTTATATACCGATATTATGTCTAATAAACACTTTCTTGTTTTTTTCTGCAACTTATATATTTAACCATGATAATTCACGTTTTTTTGGAATGTATTTATTTATATTTATCTGTCATATAAGGTTTATTCCGTCATCGTCATGGTAAACAAACGTCGATACGTATTACGATTATGGGCGACACCTGGTGGTTTATTATTATCTGCCCTTGCGTAAATGTTTTTAGCCTTATGGGAGGAGGTACGAAAGTTGACGTTGGCTTCCCGACTGTATATAGTGTGGTGGTACAAGACTGTTTATCAAGTCGAGCCTGTTGTGTGAACCAGTATCACTACGATTCCCGAAAGCGACGAGTTGTGATGCGGTTAGTTCACGCAACAGGCAAGACCTGATACATAGTCTTGTACCAACACGCTATGTATGTAATAAGTTTATCTAACATTTCAATAACAAACTAATTTTAAACAAACAACAAGGGTCGAATTAATATTTACAATATTTTTTTTACAAAACTCTCAGGAAGACTACATTTTGTGAATGACGTCACGTTATTTGTTGCCGTTCTTTCACCAATGTCGAATTACTGTTCAATCACTCTCATTGTCACTGTACAATCCGACAACGCTTTTAAAAAAGAAATGTGGAACCTACAGTTGCCAGAAATATTGATACTATGTCTTTACATGCCTACATTGATGTGATTTTCGCAGGATTCCAATGATATGACGTCATGACAAAGGAGTTCTGCAGAGAACGTCTCGTGCATCGTTGCGCCATTCGGACATCTTGTATCACACAGGCTACTTTCGTTAATTTCAAGGGAAAACGTACATAATGTGATAAATATTGTTATTATTGTATATCTGTACCTATGTGTTTACAATGGTTTATGATAATACAGATAAACCATGTGTTTTTGTTTGTAAATTAGCATTACATGTGCTACCAGAATATATCAACATAACTATTATGCATAATATTATTGATACTTACAAAGTACATTGACATATACTGTATCAGTACCATTCTTACCAATACCATTTGATCCCTCACATCTGTATTCTCCAGCATCTGTTCTGTTGACTTTACTTATGGAGAAGTTAGATGACATTTCTATTGCTTTCGTAGAACTTCCTTTGTACCATGAGAAGGAATTAACAGTGGGATTTGCGTCCAGGACTTGGCACACTAACTTTAGTGTTATGTTTTCGACAACACCAAGAGGGTCCATGTTCACTATGTTTACTGTTGGAGAATCTTCAATAAAGAAGTGTGTTTCAGTTCATATCCAGTGCAGTAGAAAAAGGTCTTCAAAATATAAATCCATAAAATATCGACCTGTGCATGCGTGTATTGTCAGGCGAATATTTACGATTAACGGATTTATGCACGGTGTGTGAAGGAATGAATATGCTCAGCACTCATTATTACCAAATGCGATGTTGATTAACGAAGAACAAACGCAAGACATGTATATTTGAAGAATTGTCAGTATTTTTGTAACAACAAGCTAGGTTTGTCATTTGGTAATTATGTGTTAGTAAGGATGGCAGATAATAAATCTCTCTTCATTGTGCGTTATTATGTTATAATACGGAAAGCGTGACCAAGGACCTTAGTTGATAACGTGTTTGGAGTGTGACACCCTCTTTGCACACTAAAGATCTAATTTATAGATTTGGTAAAAAAAGTAGGCGCATAATAACTGCCACAAAATACATTTATCGTCACTACCCGACTCTTCATACTTTTACAGTGGCAGTCCTTCCTCATTTTATTCACAGGTAGAAAGCATTTGTATGACCACATCATTTCACTAAGAGGGAATGTTTGGGCCCATAAAATAAGATTAACCCCACCATATTTTATCTAAGTGCATGTTACTAACCAGGAAGTCAGTGGTCATGTATGTGTGTGTTAGAGGTATCGATTTTGCATCTTTCTACGATTTTGACATTTGATTCCGATTCAATAGACAAATACCGTACTGTTTGTTGTAGTCATAATTACGTTTTCTTTCTTCGTTCCTGATTTATCAACAAAAATGCCTTTAATATTTTTTGCTTTCACTCGAACTCACACAGCTGATGCAATACAGCGACCAAATCGGCTATTTAAAAATAGAGCTTCAATAGTTCAAGTCTTACCTTGTCTCGTAAGGTAAATATAGTGAGAGAAAAAAATATTTGATGAAATTTGTGTAGAAGAAACATATACATATTTACTTTGACAGCAAATTAAGGCAGCTATTGCATTATATAATATAGGATGACAAAGAATTCATCCCACCATAACAGGAAATAAAGTTTATTATGCAAACGTCAAAGCAAGTGACAACCAAACAATATATCTCCTCGACTGGTTTTCAAAATCATTTGAAATACCGGGTTAGTACTAAATATAGTGCATGCGTTAACTGCAAATAATTTAACAAACACACGTACAGACCCTGGATCGTATACGTTTACACTACGCACGAAACGCAAACGAACGAAAAACGCAAACGAAACGAACGAAAAACGAACGAACGCTTCACACGAACGCCACGAAAAACGCACGATATATGAAACGAACGCACGATACACGAAACAAACGCACGATACACGAAGCGAACGCACGATACACGAAACAGACGAACGATACACGAAACGAACGCACGATACAGGCACGATACAGGAATATTATCGTGTTATTATTTGAATGACTTTTGTGCAAATTGATGTGATTAACTTCTGTAATCTTATATTTTATACGCAAGTTATATATATAAATGATAAATTAGTCGGTAAAGTAATAGGAAAATACAATTTATATTAATAGCTTTTATTACGAATGTGTTTAATAATTATATTGATGATTAAATTTTAAATCTCATATATTTGACTTCCAAATATGACTTTCTATTTATATATTTAAACATAATTTATATTTATATAATTATATAATTATACAGAATTTATATTTATAATTATTCGGATTCTGAATTGACAATTCCAACCAGACATATGTGTTTCAGTTATTTTCTCGGTTAATCTGTCCGAGAGGCGTGTGGCTTCAAAAGGTCATATAATTGTTAATTAGAATGAAATTACAAATGTAAGAGTTGACATTTCACACCTGCAGTGCATGTATTTTCCAGGTGAAACTGCCAGAGACGTTTGTTTACATACATGTAGATGATTTCTTGTTTATTTGTCGTAGAGTAAATTATAGAAAAAATGCATTTATTAAATATGTTTTCCCCTATTGTACAAAATTACTGGTACATGTAAATAAAGTAAATACATGTTTGTATATGTAAAATTTTGTTTACACTTTAAATGACAATTTTTAGTAATAGAAAGACTGAAATTGTAGTAATTATTTTAAACTGGAAATCGTAGCGTGCGTTCTTTTCGTGTTTCGTTCGTTCGTATTTCGTTTCGTGTGTTCGTCTAATTAAACTGGCGAACGATACACGAAACGAAAGAACAAATTACACGCACGAAACGCAAACGAACGGAAAACGAAAAACGGACGAACGATACACGTAAACGAAACGAACGAAAAACGCAAACGATACGAAATATCTGTTAAGCTAAACGATCCAGGGTATGTATGTCCAATTCGTAGTTACAATATAGTCGGTACAGGGAATTGCAACTGATATGTAGGTTTTTATTGATCAGGAACTTTCTTCCCCACACCATGATACTAGTTCAAAATAGACACGATCCACACAGGTATCACATTGCGAACCACTTACAAACAAATGAGCATCATGAAAAAAACAAATAATTCCCATTGGTTTAATAATCTACAGGATTTGCTCTGACCCGTTAGAATGTGAAGTAATCTATTTGTCGTAGATAAAAGCAACGTCATACGAGTGAAGTCATAATAATATGTACTTCTTATTGTCATATTAATTGACTTTTATTGACAACAACATATCAATGAACAATCATTAACGTACATACTTACAATGTACAGCTATGTTATGTTGTTGAGTTGTGTCATTTGTCCATAATATATGCCTTCCTGTACATGTACATGTTTGTCCATTGTTGCTTTTAGAAGTTACAAGTTCTACACTAGAGATGGCGTCTCCAGTAGATGGACTTCCTGTTGGAGTTATCTGAGTGGCTCCATCACATGACCACGTGATCGTAGCTACAGGATTTCCTCCTTGTATGGTACATGTAAGAGTTACTTTGTTACTTTCAATAATTGGTCCAACTGGTGTCTGTGTTATTGTAGGCGGTGTCGTAGGTTGATCTAAAACAGATTGATATTCATTTTGCAATAATATCAAATATGTTAGGGGCCCAGGTGGCTCAATGAGTTAGGTCGTTGGATCTAGCATCTCATACAAGCCTATCACCGATAGGGCATGGGTTCGCGCCCAGTTTTCTAAATTACAAAAAGGGTGCACTCGACTCGCAGCAGCAAGTGATAAAGTTTACCAGTTGCTTGCTCAGGGTCAGTGGTTCCTTCCGGGTACTCCGGCTTCCTGCACAACTAAAACTGATCGGCATGATATAGCTGAAATATTGCTCAAAGTGGCATTGAACACCAAAATTCAAATTAAAATAATTATATCATGTGAATGGATTTTTGTACTACATGAACTTGATCGATTTTTTAATGTATCTAATAGTATCTAATAGCTATTATTTTAGCCATTTGCATTTTACTTGTGCATTCTTCTTGATGTTTTTTTTTTCATTTCATGATTCTTTTCACATATGTACCATTTCTACTTACATCTGACATCAAGATTATGATTTGTGGTCTTATTAGTTTTCCAGACAGGATGGGATCCTATACAGGTACAAATTCTACCATTATCAGTACTATTGACTATCAATTGTGCACTAGATGTTGTTGTATTAGTTGGTGGACTTCCTGTTGGATTAATAGGTGAAGATCCCTCACACGTCCATGTAATTGTGGCTAGTGGATTACCTCCCTTTATGTCACATGTCAGAATAACAGTTGAACTCTCATTTATAGGACCTGTTGGGGTCTGTATAATAGATGGGACTGATGTTGGTTCATCTGAAAATAGATAATGTATATTACTGGTAGTAGATGAATACTTATATTTAGAGTGTATGACTGTTTGAAGTATACAATGTTGCTACAGCACCACTGGTACAATATCATATTATACAATTATAAAGATCATACACATAAATAAATGTCATGTTTTAAACTAATGTTAATAGTATTGTTGCAGCGCACCAATGTTTTCCTTTGCTCAAATATACGGATGCAGCTTTCATTCACCATCAGTAACGTGCACCCACGATACCATATTACATTATATTATATACTTACAATATACAGTTATGTTGTGCTGTTGTTTTTTGTCATATGTCCATAATATATGTCCTCCTGTACATGTACATGTTTGTCCATTGTTGTCCTTTGAAGTTACAAGTTCTATACTAGAGATGGCGTCTAAAATAGATGGACTTCCTGTTTGGGGTTATCTCAGTGGATCCACCACGTGATCGTAGATACAGGATTTCCTCCTTCTATGGTACATGTAAGAGTTACATTGTTGTCTTCAATAATTGGTCCAACTGGCGTCTGCTTTATTGTAGGTAGTGTCGTGGGTTGATCTAAAGCAGATTGATATTAATTTTGCAATAATATCAAATAATTTTATCATGTAAATGACTTATTGTACTTCATGAACTTGATCAATTTTCTAATGTATCTAATAGTCTACTTAAGAAATAATTCATGGAAGCCATATGTATATATTGT
>MJUT01045805.1:173929-186472 GCA_002080005.1 Gigantidas platifrons | reverse complement strand
GTATCGTACCTGATGACGGCTATTCCAGTACCGTACCTGATGAAGGCTATTCCAGTATCGTACCTGATGACGGCTATTCCACAAACGCGCAGTGTGCACTAAATTATATTATCACAGTTCATTGTACACAAACGGTTTCAGAAAAGAACATTCTTGAGATTTCGGCCAATATTAATCCATCATTGGTCCAGGAAGCTGTCTTCAATGTACGATCGCTATGAGAATAAAAACCCAAAATATTCAAAGAACCCTTCAACGACCAACCTCAATGTTCTTTCAGTATACCCATTGGGTTACTTATTGAAATTGGAACAAAGTTATAGAGCATACATTGCCAAATAATTGTCTATATCACATTAACGGATACAACCCCGCAACATGTTTGTGCCTGTCCCAAACCAGGACCTGGATATCTAACATCACATGTCGTGATCTGTTTTATGTTCAATGACTTCAAGTGGATTTATACAATCAATGCATATCAACACTCACGTTGTGAGTTCGAATCCCGTGCATGGGGAGATGTACTTATTACCACATTATGTGATAATGTTTGTCAGTGACTTTGCGGCAGCTCGGTGGTTTTCGGCGGGTAATCCGGATTCCTCCACCAATAAAACTCACCACAACGATATTACTGAATATTGTTGAAAGTGGCAAATTTAACCCCGCCTATTGTTATTGAAGTGCCTGTGCAATGACAGGAAAGTGAACGGTCGTGTAATTGTGTTAGGGATATCGATGCTGTCTTTTCCTAAGATTTTTATTTCAGATTTTAGAAGTGTTCCAACAGTGTGCTTTTGATTTTGTTTTTTGTTTTGTCATACAAAAAAGCTGTTTGTTTGTGCTGACGGTTGAAACGTTTCACAAATGGACCCGAGTTACATACACCCCAACTAGGAACAAAACTAGCAATACAAATAACATTTTACATTACATTTTATACTTTAATCACAATTGTTAATCACGTGACCTCATCTAACAGTGTTTCTTTATTATTCAGTGTTATATGTATATTATTTTTATTTGTAAGATTTTTTGATTTCTCTTGATTATTTAGACAGACACTATTATAACTGTTTCGTCCTTTTCTCGTCAAGAACACCATGATGGGATGAAGAAGCGTCAAAATGGATAGACATGTGATAACAGATCTAACCTGTAACAAAATAGTAAAAACAATTAGTCTGACAACACCTGTTACACAATGCAAAATACGATGGGCATTAGAAGGGTTACCGTATTATTCTAACATAACCTTTCGCTTTGTTAACAAATGAGCCAGTTATCCTTTCGGTATAATCTCGTTAGCACATGTGCAGGTAAATGTGACTGACTTTTCCATTGGCAGCATAACATATGTGCGACATTTGCCGCAAACGTAAATATATATTACCGTCTTCCAATCAAATTAAATTTCGCTATTCACAAAAAGCACAAAATATAATACCCTACGAAATTCCTGATTTCTATATTATTATGTGCTGCAAAATATGTAAACACGAATTTAGGAATCTACAAACCAAGGGCGTCTCCTCAAACCACGAAATTGTTTTTCACGATAATAAGATCTTTCACAGTATTATATTTAGGAACTGTACATTTCAAACATAAACCATGCCAGGTGTTACAGCACTGAACAAATGTCCTGGGTACCACTAGTGAAACAGGAACTGATTTCCCTTCCGAAGCACCTGAGTTCACTCCCGATTTTTAGTGGGGTTCGTTTAACTCGATCTTTAGTTTTATATGTATGTTTTATAGATCGTTGTTTGTCCTTCTGTCTTTTATCTTTTTTGGTCATTGTGTTGTCTATTTTCCTTCAATATATGGATTCTGGTTAAAACTTTGGTATCTTCGAACTCTTCTAGAATGCAATACTTACATAATTTTTAGACGAACTGGAGAAGTTGTACCAACGGAATAATCCGTATTGTGACAGTGCTATGATTCCTCCTATTGTCTCACATATGGCAAACAGTACGCTGGAATGTTTAATAGGAAATCTGAAAAAGAGAACTAGATTTTATTCTTCAAAATGAATAATATATTGTATTCATATTCCATAAAAGAAGCTTTACGAGACCAAAGGGGTAATCAGAAACCGTAAATCAAAGACGGACAATATAATGGCCAAAATAAAAACAAAACAAAAGGACAAACAATGAAATACAAAACACTACATAGAAAATTAAGCATCAAGCATCACGAACCCCATTAAAACTGAGGATGAATTCAGATGCTGCAGGATGGGAAATAGTTCTTGCTCCACTAGCGACACCCATCATGTTACTCTTGTTGCAAATTACATTTTAATGCTGTCTATTCAGCAGCACTCTGTTTTTGTTTTGGAATTTGAAGATCGAGTTGTCCGATCCTTAACTGTATTATTTATTTCCTTCATGTTTCAATAAATCGGGAATATGACCATTTGACCATGTACTGCATATTTGGTTACTAATATCATACATATGACAATGATCAAGATTATGCCATTCTTTCTAACAATGCTGCTCACTCGTGTACATCTGACCGTCAAACATTTTACTCACACGTGGAAGACACGTGCATGACCGTATTTAATCAATAACAGATATTTGGGACCCTAAAGTATAACCCTGCCACTTGTTATTGAATAGTCTATACCAAGCAAGGAAATTGAGCGGTTATGTAAACGTGTAAAGTCCCAGTATTGTTAAAAATGCTATTATAGTGACAACCGGAAACTTTTAATCGTATTGGAAGCGGGAGGTTTGGTGCTGTATAAATCTGATTCAACCCACCATTTCTTTGGAAATGCCTGTACCAAGTCAGGGTCATTGTGGTTTTCTCAGTTTTACGGTTGTTGACTGATTTTGTCTATTTGTTGACTTATGAGTTTTGCCTTTCGGTGTTCGGTAATTACGTTATTACCCTTATCCATTTGGCATATATTTATCTATCTATCAGATTTGTCTATTGAATTTTGGAACTGTCCAAAATTCGATATACTTCTCCCCTCCCTCTTAACCCTGGATAATTAAGAAATAAATCAATGTCGCTACCACTCGGGATAAAATACTAATATCCGCCTACCCATGTTAAAACTCAAAACACATTCTGGCTTCCATGAATTATTTCAATTCTGATATGGCTAACAGTACACATACGGTAGTATACTTTGATTGGAAGACGGCAATTTATCTTTACGCTTGCGGACAAAGTCGCACACAATTCATGCTGCCAAATTCGAGCAGACGATAACTCATCAACATGTACTTTTACGACGGAAAAGTCAGTCATATATAGTTTTACGACGGGAAAGTCAGTCGTATTGATGGATCATCCGTAATAATGATATTGTGCTTGCACTTTTTAATTGCATGTCGCATATTATTAATTTGGGATATCTTGATTATTTTCAGTGAATATAAATGTGTAAAATGTTAACCACTGTGTAAATAATTTTATTCAGTGATTTTATCACCTGGCTTATATGTGTACCGCGCATGTATTAATGATATTTGTCGCTCGTTTGTTTGCAGGTGCACTACTTTATACTTACGCCGTCACAACAAATGTTACGCTGGAACTAAATATAAATGAACGGAGCAACGTCAAGACTCCGAATTCTATATATAGTACTACTTCTGATGTGATAAAAGACAGAATATTAAGTATGATGTGGAGTAAGCTGGTTATAGCCAGTGGAATGATATTCTGTGACATAGTTCTCTCTTCTTTATTCTCTATACCTGAAAAATTATAAATGGTTGGTTGGTTGGTTTATGGTGTTTAGTGCCACTTTCACCAATATTTCAGTAATATCGGAAACAAATAAATGAGCCTAAATTAAAATAATGAAGAATAAAGCAAACCATATTATGACTGTGTTTTGACCAAAAGGGATTCGAACACACGATCTACCACACTCGAGGAAAGCACACTAACAAATACTCCTCCCATCCAGAACAATCATGTATTCATAATAGTGAAAGGTGTGCCTTTCATATTCAATATTTTTTTCTTATTACTTTCTTATGAAAAACTGAAAAAAATGCTTTACAGCGGACAATATAATTCATGGTAACATTGAAATATCAAAGACAGGGAAATTGGCATCCCATGACTAACAATGATTTCACAATATTTGTTAACAGTGATCAGAACAACAGAAATGTCCGTGTTACTCATCTTTTCAGTTTTTGTTTGTTGTTGTCGTATTATGTGTCTTTACGTTCTGTGTTCCGTGTTGTGTTGTAATGATTTCCGCATAAAACCGTGTTGGTTCGTCTTTACCTCCAGTTGAAGGGCTCATGTCTTATATACGTTATTTAAGCTCGTTTGCGTATAGGGGTGTCCAACACATATCGTGTTTAGTTTTGCTTCGTCTTGTGTACCATATGTTGCCAGTTTACTTCTGGATAGTCCATTTTTGATTGATCCTTCGTTATTCTATAACGTTCATATACACACACAGCATATACTTAGAATAAATTACCTTTGCACATTTTGCCCTGCCATTCTATAACAGATCCTGGTACAAAAGCTGATATTAATCCACCACATAACATATACGCCATTATATTTGTAAACTCACTCACTGGAAATAAAGATTTATTGCTGTTTAACCTGTAATGACGAGTATTTTAGTATTTCACAAATGACTACGGATGTATTTGTCTTCGATTTATGGATTCTGATTAGCCGTTGGTATATTTAAACTCTTCTTAGTTACATTCATGACCAGAAAAAGCATATAATACAATGAGAAAGGTATGAAGTTACCAAAGGGGTAAATAGAAGCCGTAAATTGAAGAATAACATACAATACAATGGTCTAAAAAAGGACAAAAGGACAACAATGATCCAAGAAAACATTACACAGAAAACTAAAGACTGAGCCACACGAACCCCACTATAATCTGGGGTTAAACTTCGGAAGGGTGAGCAGTATATAATGTGTTCTCTTCATCACCTGTTGGACATTTATCTAAAATGTGTACGAAAAGGTAATAATACTCGTCGTGTTTCATAACACCAAAGTTTGATTGACAGATTGAATTATATATACATGTACATTAAATCGAACAATAATGTCTCGATCTTAAGTTTTATGTGTATGTTTTGTAGATCGTTGTTTGTCCTTTTGTACCTTTTCTATTGGCAATTGTGTTGTCTGTTCCTCGATTTACGGTGTCTGATTATCCCTTTGGTATTTTCAAACTCTTGTTAATGAAAAGTATCTCACGGATACCCTTACGGATATTTAGCATTGTATATATTGCCATTTTGCTGTTGCCAAGTGACCAAGGGGAAGGAGTGTGTCATTAATGTTTACATATACTAGTAAACTACGATACGGCAAATGCTTGTTAATTAATCAAAGATGACTTTTTGTCTTTACGTCAAATTCCGTACTATGTTTTATGACAAGTCATTCAAATACGTTTTGTTGCCATTCTTTTCTATAACCAAAGTCTTTTTTCGGATTTTCTCTGTATACATGTACGATAAATCACAATTTTTAACATGAGTTACACGAAGGGTATCAATAATGGAGCAATAACTGATTACCCTTCGTAAACGCTTCTGGAGCTCACAGCTGATTTGTTGTTGTGTTCATGTTGTTCAATCTTTAGTTTTCTGTGCATTGTTTAGTGAACCATTGTTTTACGTTTAAAACTTTGTCCTTTCTGACAGTATATTGCCTGTGCGTCATCGATGTACGGTGATCAACCTTTTGAAATATAAATAATATTCTTAAACGAAAACATAACGGCTTTTCATTTGCAATATGGAATTTCATTGGTCCGTAACATTTTTTATTGACTGCGAAGTTATTAATGTTTTAAGTCAAGGCTACTACGAATGTTTTGTGGACTTATAGCCCCTTTTCGTGTGTCAATGGTGATTTTAAATTAGAAATAAGTCAATGGAGCTTAATAATATTTTCAGAAACTGTTGGATATAAGTTAATATTTTTGTCTCTAGTTTCCTTCCTAAATATTATGTAGGCGGAAGTTAGGATTACTTATGTTGTATTGCAGTGGGCCATCATGAATATGTTACTCAATAGGAGGAGCTGTTCCAAGCCGTTTGTTGCGCACATGGAGCACGAAATTTCCCACACACGAGGAACCCACTTCCATTTCGTTCCAAGATCGCGTATTGTATTTTCCCGTCACACACATCTATCGGACTGTATCCCAGAGTGGAGAAACTATTGCCTATTCTCATACCTAGGACCCACTCGTAAAAGTGACATCGAAAATGTAAGAATACAAAACACGAAGATAATCCAAAACTTTTAATCATACCTTTATCAGGGAAGCTGTCTGCGAGTCTTTTATTAATGGTGCCATAATACATATAGATGCCCATCATATTAATAGAGTACCATAGGACCAGTGTGTAACTGACACAGCAACACACACTCTGCTTTAATGGTCGTAATTCATGGATATCTCCTACGTCTGAATGCACCAACATACTTGTCTTTACATCTAATGAATTTTGAAAATAAACTTTTAAAATAGTTATAGACTGAAAATATCTTAAAATTGATGGAAGAATTTATTGCTGAATTTCTTGTTTGTTTGTTTTTATTGTTATTTATTTATGTTTCCTTGTTTATTTTTTTTAAATACATTTATTTGCTTTTTTATTTGGGCGGGGGTGGGGGGATGAGGATTGAGGTTCAATGTATCAATGGTGTTTTAATATTCACATTTACATGCAAACGCGTTTGTAAATATTTAGAAGCGAAAGTGGCAGGTCTAACTTACATAATTTCGTGACTATGACCACTAAGGTTACATATTGGATTTCTTTTCGTGTTGTGGTGTACATATACTCTGTAATAACTTTATGTGATGATAGTTTGTCAGCAACTTGTTCGAAATCTTTGGGTACTGCGGTTTATTACAACAATATAGACATTTAATGAACATTTGTTGGAAATAGCGCCGATCACCAATAACACTAACTAACTCAGACTATCATGTAAAAATGGAAATGATGAAGTTAATAATTCGATTCTAATTTTACTAACCAAATCGATGGCGTACTGGTTACCACAATCACCTCAAGCGCTAATCATTCCTCGGTCGGGATATACCATAGACTTTGAAATATATATTTCATGCTTCTCCGCTAAGTACGCAGTATTAATGAGCAAGAACAGAGACTAGTTGACTCGAAATGACAATAATGTATCCAGGGGAGCTATATGGCTACATGTGTGTGTTGTGATTTAGTGAGTCAACACTATGAACATTCAACTATTATTGTGCCTATCCCGTCAGGACCTGGATTTCTAACGTTGAATGTGTGGTTGTTTTTGTGTTCAGTGAGTTCAGATGAATGGTGACAGTTCTTTTTGTTTATATTTGTGGAATTAATTACCATCACTGTTTTAACTTTTTTCTAAGGCGTAGTGATACATATCAACGTTTCGATTTATATCTTTGGCAACATATTTACTTTTACGATATATCAACTTAGTTAACAGTAATATAAGAAGCCGTCGTAATCGTATGGTAGTTGGATTTTCAACTACCTCTGCGAATCGATGTCTATCACCACTAAAGATGTGAGTTCGAATCCAATTCATGGCGAAGTGTACTCGATGCAACATTGTGTGATAAAGTTTGTCAGTGACTTGCGACAGGTCGATGGTTTTCTCCGGGTATTCCGATTTCCTCGACCTATAAAACTGACCTGTGCGATATGACTGTAATATTGTTGAAAGTGTTTTTAAATACCATAACCCTAAGCCTAAATTTAGCTACCTGACTCGTGAAGGATGTCTCCAGTTTGTGTTTCTTCCAGATGTATCTCCGTTATAGTCTCTATTGTCTTTAGTTTGTCTTGCTGTCGCTGGTCAAATATTTTATGTAATATTGTGCTGCTTCCGGAAATTAAAACGTACAGGAGAATAATCCACAGAAATGCGATAAGCAGTTCTATACCATTGTCGTTCAAAAGCTTTAAAAGAAATAAATAATAAAATTAGTCCTGCATTCGATTGATTCTGAGTGTTATAAAACGTAGATATCAAATTTAGTGCGCACAACGCGTTTCTGGTATAACCTTCATCAGGTACACTTAAAATCGACAGGTTGGAAAGCCAAATAATTTAAAAAGATTTGGGAGGAAGTAAACCAAAGGGTCTAAATAGGACCGCCAAAAGGGTAGTCCTATAAAATAATATAAAACAAAACAACAATCTGTAAGGATCAAGATAGACAACCCATGATAAACATTGATCATAATATTTAAACTTTTGGTGTTTCCATGAAAGATGAGTAATATGATCTCCCGTCACTGCAATGGATACCATAATTACACAAGCGTACATACAAACAAAGCTATATCACGGGGATTGCCATGTGTTCTATCAAACCTCTTTCTGAAGTTTGAACTTATATTCATACAGCTGTCAAAATAGGCATCCAGGGAGGCATCATGACACCAGCTTTTCTAGAATTAGCGATAATCAAATGATAATATTAAAAACCTAAAACAAATTGATGGAGAAGTGAAGCTCTATATCTCATGACTTTTGTAACATAATCAAAACATTAGATTTATCTACTTGGTGTACCATCTTTCCACGATCACAACTAAAATCGAGACCCAAAGAATTGATTAAAGCTTTGCCTCTCGAAGAAGAATGGAGAACAATGATATCAACACATTGTTATCGACAGAGACAAGTATTATTTTGCCAAAAGCAACTCAATATCTAAAAATAGATATAAACAGGATGAGATCATTCAAATGTTAGATTGTTTATTGACAACATAGCTATCCAGTTTGGTAGATTAGTTTTCAACAGACGAGCGGTATTCCAATGGGTACTAACTGTGCTCCACTAATCGCTGATTTGTTTCTTCCGGCATATGAAGAAAGTGTTTTTCAAGCAAAAAATAATGAAAAAATTTACCCCAAACCTTTCATTCCAGATTCCGTAATAGATCTTGTTCTGTTACTGAACAATTCTCCATTCAATGATTTTCTGTAACTCAATCCCAATGAGCTGGAAATAAAAGATACCACTGACACACGAATATCTGCTTCTTACCTTGACCTTCACCTTGAAATCGTCAACGACGGAACATGAACAACTATAAGACAAGTGTGATTACATCATCTTTCCCATACGCACTTTCTCATTCATCAGTAACAATATTCAAGCAGCACAAGCGTACGAAGTTGACATTTTTCATACCCATTACTTATTCGAGGGCTTGTGTCCAGAACAGTAATGTTCTAGACAGAGCTAACCTACCCGAGCTAGTCTATGTTGCTACTAGGTTGAAGTTACCGCTACCGACATGACCTGCTTACCCTACGAGAGCACTCGATGGTAACCATGGTTGTATCGGTGGGATCCGTTTTCTGTGTTTTGTCTTTTGTTTCTCTTCATTCCGTATCTTGTGATTAATATTGACTATGTCTCAGGAGTATACATTTCTGATTGCCCTCTCGTTTTTGCTAACATTTATTCATGCAAATCATTATCACCATGAATCATAAGACAACAACAATCAGTGTGGATCATAAAAACAAAATACAATATGTGTGGATCATAATAGATGAAAAACACTATTTGTGGATCATAATAAACCCGCAAAAAAGTATACTAATACATCTTTCATTACCCTTCACCAACCCTCCCCTCTCCGTTTTCTTATTTAAAACATCTAACGATATTTACCCTACTCCCTCTATAATACCTTGACGATACGGAATGTAATAACAGACGAGTCAGCAGCACCAGTCAGAAGTGCAACATAAATTCCTTGTCCAAACTTCAAATATGTAGCGATCTGAAAAAATAACATTCTTCTATATACATTGTTTGCTGTTCATTTTTGTAATAATATATGGTCTTTTTGATCATGAGTGGAAGTGAATCTCCATGCATGTTTTTGTTATCGTTTGTTTATGCGTATTGCAGTTGCCGATCCAGTCATCAAGATAAGAGAGTTAAGAACCCATTAACCGATAACCGGTTTAACCCCGCCATATGTTTGTGCCTTTCCCGAGGATTGACCTAGATTTCCAACGTAGTATGAGGTGGTTAATTTGTTTGTGTTCAGTTAGAAGGTTATAGTTCGTTGTTAGTTTTATTGATATTTGTGGAATTGTTGACCATCACTGTAGGTTTCTGTCCATAAACGATCAAGGTGGATGCGATGACAGATCTGATCTTATTTCTGAATAAGTTATGGATGTTTGTAATCATTAGCAGTTACATCATAACGGTCGGTTTCGAACCCGTTGTAAAACTCAGACAGACGTAATAACAAATTGCAGGCAAGATAATGGGAAGGAGGTATCATGTAAAGCCATTCACGGATTTTGTTTCTCCTCAAAAGAACGGAAAAGCAATGATAAATGTTTCTTCCAATTTGTCCATAACGATAGCTTGAAAAAGCGGTTTTGTAGAATCATGATAAGATGTTCAGGTTCGTGTGATACTAACTGTTGAAGGACATTTGTTGCTTGAAGGAAATACTATTTCGTCCAACATCGTGCAAGTACAAAATGTGTCGAACTGAAAACTAATAGGCACCTTTTGTGGAAAACGGCTAAATAAATAATATTCTGTCTAATAAGCCCGTTACATTAATTTGTTTTAAAAAGATAGCTTACTCATTCTGATTATTTAGATCTTTAGACCTTATATTAAATGTAAAAAACATCATTTGATGACCATTTATCTATATAAATATGTGATATGGAATAATTAGTCTGGGGTAAATAACAAACATGATGAACTCTTCTTCTTCTCTTACATTAACATACTGCTTACCCTTTCGGAGCACATGAGTTCATCCCCGGTTTTTCGTGGGGTTCGTGTTACTCGATCTTTAGTTTTCTATCTATGTTTTGTAGATCGTTGTTTGTCTTTTTGTACTTTTTCTTTTGGCCCTTGTGTTGTCTGTTCTTCGATATACGAATTCTCATTGCCCCTTTGGTGTCTTCAAACTATTTTAGCATACCAATATCCTTTAAATGTGCAAAATATTTTCTTTTGATATGGCAATAAGACAGTCCAAATTTAATGCCACTGTTTTAGAAAATGTTTGAAGATACCAAAAGGAGTAAGCAGAGTCCTATGGAAAAAGTAGGAAATGTTGCCAAGGGAAACAGAACAATAAGACAAATTGACGACAGGAACCGAAAGGCTGAGCATCACGAATCCCACTTCAAAACGGAGGCGAACTCAGGGCTCCGAAATGGAGTCCGTTTCTGCTCCACTAATCGCTCTCGTCGTGTTGATATTAAACAACATGAGCATCATCTGGTAATCTACATTATTTAATCTTTTTACTTGTCATTGTCAGGAATATCACTGCAATATCACCCACCTGATAGTAAACAACAACAACAACAAAAATCAATCAATCAATCAATCAATCAATCAATCAATCAATCAATCAGTCCTACTTAATTTATGTTTACCTTCATGTTAAAGATAATAATAGCAAGTCCACCTATTCCAATCAGCACCAGTCCTGGGAGGATGAGCATAGGGTTACCTGTAAGATAATTATACCTTTACATATAGCATTTATAATGTGTGGATCCGATAGATCGGTTTAGTTTATAATTATTTTATATGATCAATGATCAGACACAAATTTGACCAACTGATCGAGTCTTCTCCTATATATACAACTATTAGGGGTCGGTTTAACTCCACCACATCTCATTGCCTGTCCTAAGACACGAACTGGAGTTCCAACTGCATATGTCGTGGTCGTTTTGTGCTCAGTGAGTTAAGATGAGAGTTGAGTTAATTATTCGTTTTGTTGATATTGGTGGAATAGATGACAATCACTGTTTAATCTTACTTTTCATAATAAGAACAACACCAGTGGTGTAATGGATAGCGTGTTCGCCGCGAGAGTGGTAAATTGTGTCCCCGTCGTGTCGTGTAATGGATAGCGTGTTACCCGCGAGAGTGGTACATGGTGTCCCCGTCGTGTGGTGTAATGGATAGCATGTTCGCCTCGAAAGTGGTAGATTGTGTGCCCATCGTGCGGTGTAATGGATAGCGTGTTCCCCGCGAGAGTGGTAGATTGTGTCCCGGTCGTGTGGTGTAATGGATAGCGTGTTCGCCTCGAAAGTGGTAGATTGTGCCCCGGTCGTGTGGTGTAATGGATAGCGTGTTCGCCGCGAGAGTGGTACATCGTGTCCCCGTCGTGTGGTGTAATGGATAGCGTGTTCGCCGCGAGAGTGGTACATTGTGTCCCCGTCGTGCGGTGTAATGGATAGCGTGTTCGCCGCGAGAGTGGTAAATTGTGTCCCCGTCGTGTGGTGTAATGGATAGCATGTTCGCCTCGAAAGTGGTAGATTGTGTGCCCATCGTGCGGTGTAATGGATAGCGTGTTCCCCGCGAGAGTGGTAGATTGTGTCCCGGTCGCGTGGTGTAATGGATAGCGTGTTCGCCTCGAAAGTGGTAGATTGTGCCCCGGTCGTGTGGTGTAATGTATAGCGTATTCGCCTGGAAAGTGGTAGATTGTGCCCCGGTCGTGTGGTGTAATG
>MJUT01045805.1:152597-166663 GCA_002080005.1 Gigantidas platifrons | reverse complement strand
ACTTACATTGACAACATCTAAGGTTTTACAGTTCCAAATCTAAGAACTACATATACTTACAATGACAACATCTTAGGTTTTACAGTTCCAAATCTAAGAACTACATATATTTACATTGACAACATCTTAGGTTTTACAGTTCCAAATCTAAGAACTACATATACTTACATTGACAACATCTTAGGTTTTACATTTCCAAATCTAAGACCTAAATATACTTACATCGACAACATCTTAGGTTTTACATTTCCAAATACAAGATCTAAATATACTTACATTGACAACATCTTAGGTTTTACAGTTCCAAATCTAAGAACTACATATACTTACATTGACAACATCTTAGGTTTTACAGTTCCAAATCTAAGAACTACATATACTTACATTGACAACATCTTAGGTTTCACAGTTCCAAATCTAAGAACTACATATACTTACATTGACAACATCTTAGGTTTTACAGTTCCAAATCTATACACTATCATTCCCCAGCCAACACATAAAACTTTCTGGACAGTCACAGCTATAGTATACACCATGTTTAGTTCCTCCTGTTGTTCCCGACAAGTAACAAATTCTGTTACACTTGAAACATTTGTCGTGGCATTAGAAACGGTATCTCCCTCACACAGATGTGAATAAAATCCATTTTTTATTAACACATAAATATATAAACCCCATCCTGCTGTTATTACACTAAAAAATAACGCTTCTAAAACAGCTACCACTATAAATACGATTAATAAAACATTGCATTGTGTTGACATGTTTGTTCCTGTTAGTTCCTATAGATTTTGTTGATCTAATGCTAGCGTTAATGATGAAGTTTCAGACTGCAAAAATATGTTCCTATCAGTTCCTATAAAGTTTCTTCGTATAATGCTAGCGTTAATGATGAAGTTTAATAATGCACGAATTTGTTCCTTTAAGTGACTTCCAATAATTGTTGTTGATCTAATGCTAGCGTTGATGATGAAGTGTAAGACGGTAAGAATTTGTTCCTTTAAGTAACTTCCAATAAATGTTGCTGATCTAATGCTAGCGTTAATGATGAAGCTTTGGAAAACAAAAATGTGTTCCTTTAAATAAGCTCCTATAATTTTGGTGATCTAATGCTTTCGTTAAGCAATAATTTGTTCTTTTAATTTCCAATAATTTTGTTGATCTGATGCTTTCGTTAAGCAATAATTTGTTCTTTTAAGTTCCAATGACTTTGTTGATCTGATGCTTTCGTAAAGCAATAATTTGTTCTTTTAAGTTCCAATAATTTTGTTGATCTGATGCTTTCGTTAAGCAATAATTTGTTCTTTTAAGTTCCAATAATTTTGTTGATCTGATGCTTTCGATAAGCAGGAATTTGTTCCTTTAAGTTCCACTAATTTTGTTGATATAATGCTTGTGTAAGAAGGCAAAACGTATATGTTAAACTTGTCTTTTAGCTGATAACCTTGATATAAGACAAATAATGAAATGTACACTATATGCGCACGAGTAGCTGCATAATACACTTAACACACGCACTGGTGAACGTATTAAATCAATATATAATAGCCGACACATCGATACACTATATAACTTACAAACTAATATTTTAACTATTCAGTTATAAATAAATCCTGTATGTATTGGTGTCATGTATATTACTTGTCAGTAGATATGTCATTAACCCCACTACTTATATTGTATCATAAAGAAAACACAAAAACACTTCTGTCATATTCTTCTCTTTACTTCTAAAGACGTTTATATTAGTTAGCTTTCTAATAGTCGTACTTGATGCAGGTTTTTTCCAGAAACGCGTCGTGTGCACTGAATTCAATATCTATGTTTTTATCAAATCAAACAGTCAACAATGTAATTATCGATTTGGTCTATAAATCTAGTTTATCCCTACAGCTTTGTCATTGAAATGTCTGTACCATGTCAGGAAAGTATGTATGTGTTAAGGTCATCCATTTTACTACTGTCTACGACATTTTGATTAAATATTGAACCTGTTCCGATAGCATGGTATTTTTGTTTTTCATTTTAACATATACATGCAGTAAGAAAGGCTGTATTTGTAAAGAAAGACATATGTTACACTATGGAGAATACTGAAATTATTTTTATGATAGTAAATAATCCGACAACGTTTTAAAACAAAATTTCATTTATAACAATAATGCCTATATCACCCCGGGGATTAGACATGGGACCGAGAGCTTCTTCGGCTTGAAGGGGCGTCCGTCGGTTGTGCGGGATGTATAAATTCACAACCGACCCGTCCTTCGGATGAGACGTAAATAAAACAGTGGTACCGTGTTGAGAGATTGCCACCCTCTTCGCACGTTAGAGAACCCAATGTAACAGCTCACTATGAACATTATGCTCATGATGAGTGGTCCATAGGAGACCTGTTGCACTGGTTAAATCATCCGTCCCTACCCATCACCTTTCCTTGTTTCGAGTCCCGTTGCCTTTAAATTTTTAAATGTTCTCGTCCTGAGTATAGCTGAAAAAGTGCTCGCTGGACGTTAAACACCAATCAATCAATCAATCAACCTATATTACTACAACCATTTTTATGGTCGTTCTCTAGTCGATCATTTTGAAATATTCTTTCTTCGAATCTCGGCTTACGATTACCACTTTGATGTCAAATTTATCTTGCAGCAGCTCTGTATCACCAGTTATATGTGAGGCTCGGTATATTTAACGCTTGCATGGCCACATAATTTCACTTAGAGGGGATGGTTAACAAGCAAAAACTAATTTAACCTGATCACTTTTTATTGAAGTTCCAGTGCCAAGCTATTAAAAGGAGCGAGTTGTGTATACGTGCGTTGGGGTTTACATTTTGCCCCTGTTTTTACGATTTCTCTATTATATTCTGAAACTGTTACGACAATGTTATACTTTTTGTTTTTCATTTTCGACAATTGTACGTAATGTTTTTTTTGCTTCCTCTAACACTGAGACAACTTTAACCGGACGTGATTATTATTAACACGACGGATGTCTTATAGGAAACAGGAACTGCTTAACCTTCTTGAGACCTTGACCCTGGATTCACCCGCGATTATGTTGTAGGGTTCGCATTGTTTTCTGGTGTATGATCTCTCTCTCTCTCTCTCTTTCTCTCTCTCTCTCTCTCTCTCTCTCTCTGATTAAATTGTCCAAGTGGATTTTAAGCTTTAGAGAACGATTGCACTGCAAAAGCACAATTGAGCATCCCGTCTTTATGAACAAGCCCTCTGGGAAAACAACATCCCTCGGATGAACAATTATGATGTTCACCACAAGTGCAGGCAATAATTGTTTTATTATCAGGAGCCCGGGTGGCTCAATGAGTTAGGTCGTTGGATTTAACAACTCATACAAACCTATCACCAATACGGCATGGGTTCGCGCCCAGCTTTGTAAATTACAAAAAAGGTGCACTCGACTCGCAGTCGCAAGTGATAAAGTTTACCAGTTGCTTGCCCAGGGTCGGTGGTTCTCTCCGGGTACTCCGGCTTCCTCCACCACTAAAACTTGTCGCCATGATATAGCTGAAATATTGCTGAATGTGGCGTTAAACACCAAAATTCAATTCAATGTTGTGGCATAGAAAGAACTATAATTATGTGCCGTTGAAAAAATATCAGTGAACTACTATGTTTTTTTACTTGTGGTCTTCGTATAAAGTTTGATGAAATGTTTGAAGATACCAAAGGTGTAATAAGAAGCCGCAACTCAAAGAAGGAACGACAACAAAATGGTCAAAAGAAAACGGGCAAAGGGACAAACAACGATCTACAGATCATTACACAACTCACGATTGAGCAACAGGAAACCCACTAAAAACCGAATATGAACTCAAGTGCTCCGGAAAGGATAGAAGTTCCTGCACAGCATGTTACATCTGTCTTGAATTACATAATTAATGGGTAAGACACGAATTAGCAAACCTGAACACATGGCGTGGACTCATTTGGATGACATAATAATGAAAGTGGTTACTGGTAAGCCTTCCATAGTACAGGGCAGTTTGAGACCATAACACTGGTATAAACCCGCCACTTTTGGAAGTACATGTATCAAGTCTTCAACGTGAGTGGTCATGTATTTGTTTATTAGGAGTATCGATTTTGCTTCTTTCTGCGATTTTAATCTTTTAATTTTGGAATTGTTTCGGAAAATAGGTCAGCTTTAAGGTATTAAACAATTACAATTCGTCAGCAGAAAAGGCGGATATTTACAATAAAATCTTTTTTTATTTGGACACCAATTATTGTAGATATTGGATTTTAGCATACTACTCACATTTGTCTGGTCAAAGGAATATAAAACATATTAAACGTAAGAAAAACAAGTTTTGTGCTCCTTAGGTTTAAAAACAGCAATTCAGAGTTTCGAAAAATATTTAATATAACGGTATAAAGCAAATTTATAGTGGAATATTTATAAGGTTTATTTTGAACTCTAAATGACTTTAGTTGTATTTTAATACCGTTAAACATTATGTTGAACTCAAATTTTCAATGAATAGCGTTAAGGAAAAACGAAGGGGCAATCACGAATGGACAATCCATTTGCGTTTCAATACATTTATGGGATGTTTGATCATGCTATATAGATACAGAAGTTCTAAAAATGACGATAATATTTGTAGAGTGGAGGTCTTTAAAAACATGATTAAATACAAATGAATTGCACGATCTGTATTCAATTTGTTTTAGTTTATAATAATTGTATTTGTTCATAGAGACAAAAAGGATAAGACACAAGTTTTACAAACTTATGAAGTCTTCTCATTGGAATTACCTAATAAATATAACACATATACATATGAAAAAGAGCATGCACATTAATGAAAGTATACCAGTAACAATTACACATGTAAAAGAGAACGGAAAACAGTGAAAAAAGGGGGGAAAGAAGTTTAGTGTGGACGCGATGATCATGCTGGGTATATTAATAACTTTATACAATGAGGAATCTTTTAGATCTTCTAATAAACTTGTAAACTTCTTTAAAAATTAAACAGTTATCTTCATAAGTTAGATTTTTGTTACCTGTAGTAAGTAGAGCAAGATCGATTTTCATTCTAAATCGATTTACACAAATTAACAGATCCCTCCTAATATCGGTGTATTTACTACATTCAAAGAAGAAATGAAACTAATCTTTTCGAGGTACACCACAAGCACAATTTGGACTAAATACTATATTTGATTTAAATTAATCGTTGTTCAAGAAAGAAGCTGAACATTGAAGTTGCGTTAATATCACATTTAATTTCCGTGGACCATCCATGAAATATTTGGGAACAATATTTATTTCATTTGCATTGCTTAGTAACGCACGTTTAAATTATATTGGGGAGTCAAGATTACGGACAGAGTTCTCAAGTTTATTCCATTCTCTAAGAGAAGAAGGAATGAATGACGAATTCGTTGAAGAAAATCTACAAAAGGGGACTATTAGATCGCTGCCATTACGTAATGGGTAAATTGTTGTACTTTGAATAGTGGGAGGTAAATCATGTAGATATTGCGGTGCAAGGCCGTTGTATTTCTTATAAAACATTTTAAGTTTTCTTCTGTGACGCCTACTATAAAATGGTTCCTAGTCAGTTTCGAAATATAAAGAATCAATCTTTGTAAATATGGGCAATCCAGTTACTATTCTGGCAGCTCCTAATTGTATTTTTTTCTAATTTGCTTGAATGGCACGTACCACAAACTTCACACGCGTATTCAAAGATGGGACGAACATAAACCAAATGCGTTTTGTCTAAGTTTTGTCTATTTATTTTAATTTTAATTTTCTTAATACTCCTAATTGTGAATTTTTTTGAAGTTGCAATTTGTTTATATTTATGTTCCCCTCTAGTACGTGTGTCACTTTTGCTTAAGTATGTATTTGGATCTATAGCCACTTGGTTGTTATATAGCATGGTGACTCTGTTTGTGGCTCTCCGCTGACTCAGAGGCTCCCAATTTAGTGCGTCGAGTATGTTTGTAACGCATCCTTGTTCGTTACTCTTGTAATTATTTTAAGCAAAACGTGCTGCTCTTTTTGCATTTGTTCTATGTCCTCAATCAGATCTTTGCTATGAGGATCCCTGCATATTCCATTGCAGTGAACGTGTGTTGTTTTACTTTCTGAGTGCACCCATCAATATTTCGCTTAATAAGACTTAGTGTTTTGTTGGCCTTGTTAGTGATGTTGTTGATGTGTGTGTTCCAAGTGAGATCTTTACCTATGGTAACGCCTAGGTATTTGCTTTCTTCAACAACTTCTAGTATGTGATTGTGGGTGGAATAATCTTGTTTGGTGGCTTTGCGTTTTGTACCGGCTCTTATAACAAAACATTTATTTGCATTAAAAGCCATCTGCCATTTGCTTATACTCTTTAATCTTATGACTGATACGGTCAGGCGGAAGCTTTTTTGGTATCAAGAGTATGCAGCATGTCTTCTATTTCATTCCCTCGTATTTGAATATCACTAATAATATTATCTGTTCTATTCTCAAATTCGGGAAGGTCTTAATTTTCTTCGTTTAATTTCGTGCAATTTGTTTCTATAACAGAAAACGTGTAGCCCCGTCAGCAACTACACTATCATTAACAGTGGTGACACCTTGTCATATAAGGTTAAGCAAAAAGACGTGTTTATCATTGTGTGGCGATGTTATATATTAATTTGACATAAGCTTGAATTATATATTGTAAAGGATTCCTTTTATGATATAGTCACAAGAATTGTACAATCGTCTTAAACAAATAACAGTCATTCAATTTTGCATTGACAATTGTTTTGTTCTTACGTGCTCGGGATGCAAATGTCAATACACTGCAGCAGCGATTTACTTTGTATCATACCTTATTTTATGAACCAAGCACCCCCCCCCCTTAGTAAAATAAAGCGGTCATGCAAATGTTTTAATAGTTCGAACAAACGCCAACAATTATGTATTATTAGGTAGGAAGGGTTGTTGCAAGTAACGCCGATTATTCTTAATCTTGACCTATAGGAGGTAGTATTTTCAGCTGACCAATCAGCGACGAGCCTATCAAATAATGTTGTTCAAGAGTGAATGGAATGTAACATGATATAAACTCACACGAGATGTTAGCCTTCCAGTAAGCATACTATATTCCAGAGATTGTGGTTCCTATCATGATTCCCTTGATAGAGAACTGCTGCTAACAATGCAGCGAACCACTTCACGTCAAATGGTCAGTATCTTTATATTTAAAATAAACAAATGTATGCAGAAAGACAGAAAGAAAGGGACTGGGGTTAGGCTGTGTACAATTAGTGTACTTAGTTTATTGAGACTACGTTCAATCTGAACAGGAAGGACATCGTCTGCTGCCGCTTCGGCTTCCTGATTTTGCGATTCGATATCTGTTCCAGTCATGTCCTTGTCCGTTTATTCTACCTCCGAGTCCTCGGAGTCTAAATCTGGAAACTCAGCTTGCAAGTCAAACTGTGGAATGATGACTGGCTGCTGTAATAATATGTCGTCAGCGTTACATTCATAGTCGGAAATATCTGGTCAGCCATATTGTTTACAAACAAGTTCATTCAGCGTAGGACTATAGCATTCCGTCAGGCATGTCAACTGCAGATTTGACGGCTCTCGATAGCCAATGAAAATACGCGTTACATTATAATTGCATTAGAATTAATAATATCCATCTGTCCGCTTTCATGACGTATCACTGGATATTGTGTAAGAGTAACATAACTGATGTCACTAATAGAGCAGGAACTGATACCCCTCCGGAGCACATGACTTCACCTCCGGTTTTAAGTGAGGTTCGTGTTGGTAAATCTGTAGAGTTTATTGTGCAGTGTTCTGACAACTATTTGTTCCTTTTTACCATTGTATTGTTTATACGTCTTCAAAAACAAAACACAGTTTAACATTTATTTTTATTATTGGTTAATTTTGATAAAATGGCATGATATTATATTTATAACTTGTGCGAGGCTAACATGAGGTAGACAGACAAAGTAACCAAAAGTTAGGTAATGAAAAATGTGAAAATAAAATGAAAATAAAAATATTAGTGTTTTAACAATTACTCATTCAGAAATAGACATTAATGATATAACAATACACACAGGAAACTTAATGTACATAATTATATTTAAATAGAAGCTTAAAATGTCAAATGTTACATTAAATCGACTCTGGAATAACAAGAGTATCTATTTGAATAGACTACAAAATGTACCAGGTTTTAACTGATAAAACAAAGCTATTATATAACAGTCTATTGATTATTACTGATACGATATGTAGATGTTCCATGTTTCCCCATGTCGAACGCAGATCATCGAGTGTAAAAGACTTAGATTGTCTCATTTGCATAGCTTAAATATATCTAGAAACATCGCGTGTTTTTATAACGTACATTGAATTTCATCCGTCATCGTCGTTTTTTGTTTCTCTTTTATGTGGGATTCCTCTTCAACTCATTAAACAATGAAAGAAAAGAGGCAGCTCATATAATTCCCCACGCGTACATGTGGATAGTAGAACGATATCAATAAGGTTAATAACAAAAATTACCCCACACCGAACAATCTTCCAAAGGGAAAGGCAAAACTCATAAGTCACCAAACAGACAAAATCAGTCAACAACCGGAAAACTGGGAAAACCGCAATGACCCTGACTTGGTAAAGGCATTTCCAAAGAAATGGTGGGTTGAATCAGATTTACGACGCCAAACCTCCCGCTTCCATTACGGTTAAAAGGTTCCGGTTGTCACTTTAACAGTATTTTTAACAATACAGGGACAAAATAGGTATACTAGTAGTCAACGCAGTACTTTATGAAAATCCATCGTTTATTAAACTCCCTGCCAGAAGATGAAGTACTGTATGAAAGGTTGTTAAATATATTTGATTACAGCCATCGTCATATAAATGTCATCTGGACTCTTTTATCATGTATTATTTGAGTAGGCGAAGTACATTGACTTGATAATTGTTTGTTATATACTGTCACTGACCGAAATATAGCCTTTTCTGGTATCTCTGTCACATGTGTGTGAAGCTTAAAACTGGGATAGCGACGAGGTTCACCGAACCTTTACCCAGTTTTCTTCCGAATACACATCAAATTTATAATTTAAGACATTTCATTAACATCGTGGCTATCCTACAGAAAAATATTTTAAATTAAATAAAAATTACACAATTATATCTTGATTGACCCTTTCGATATTTTCTTTAAAAAGGAAGTGAACTGGATTGAAAATTAATTCAACTGGTACCATGTAACAAGGGTACCATTAAAGGTATATTTTGGTCAATGATAGTATGTTACAAACAATTACCCAGTCAACGTAATTTAACCATATACTCCCAATAGAACAAATGTAGGATACAGAAAGTCATACCCCACTAATGAGTGGTATTATAAAACACGGGAGCTAGAACACAAGGCCAAATCATCAAAGCGGAATAAACAAGCATCCACAGTATCGGAAATTTCCGCTTCAGAATATTAACCTTATTATTGGACTCCAGTAATTGCCACTTCCGAGCATTACCAATATTATTGGACTCTACAAATTCCCACTTTTAAGTATTACTCATATTATTGGACTCCAGAAAGTGCCACGTCTAAGTATTACCCATATTATTGGACTCCAGAAAGTGCCACTTCTGAGTTACCCACATTAATGGACTCCAGAAAGTGCCACTTCTAAGTATTACCCACATTATTAAACTTCACAAATTGCCACTTCCGAGTATTACCCACAATATTGGATTCTACAAAGTGCCACGTCCGAATTTTAATAAAGGAATAAAATAATATGCAACCACTTAGATGCTCCAAAAATGCTAATTTAAGAAAAACTCTCATGAATGTTTTTTTTTTAGGTATATATACATGTATAATAGTATTCATATTCCAGTGTTATCGAATGGGTTTCAGCAATTACCACACAAAGCTGTATGGTTTATTACGTATTGATTAAATATAGGAACTTAGTTATATCTTACAATATGAAAGGGGTATGATATAAAACGAACCCAAGTATACATACTGTTCTTCATTCATCTTTGTCTCCTCAACGTAAAATTTATACCTTAAATATACATTCATTCTAGTGTTTCTACCATCTACAAATGTTCTTATAATCTCGAACTTAATTTCTACAACCATATTCATTCGGGCGTGATTGAAGCATTTCATACCAAATGTAACCTGTGATAAGTACCGATCGATACATGACAATCGACGACAAGTATCAATCGATAACTACATAATCGACAAGTAGCAATCGATAAGAATTAAGAAATAATTCATGGAAGCCAGAGTTTGTATACAGTTTTAACATGGGTAACATTATTTTCGTACAAATTTTATCTCGAGCGTTAGCGAGGGATAAAATGCAACGAAAATAATGTTACCCATGTTAAAACGTGATACAAACTCTGGATTCCATGAATTATTTCTATTCTAGTAGGAAAAATCTAACTTATTTATTTAAGTGGAAGTCGGTAATGGAAATGCATTTCTTAACAAAATTCCCTAACCTTCATGTTTTACAGTTTACAGTTGTTTTTCTTTTATATATAAATAGACTGTGATGCTATGAAGTTACTGATATTTTCCAATTTAATGGCATTTTGAATTTAGCAACTTAAACAAGTAAAATGCTCACAAAATCTTAAAAATAAATCAGTAACCATGTCTTTCAATGTCATCAGCGTTCCTTGTAAACGACTTCCGGAAGATGTTAAATTTCAAAAGTCAAAGTCCATTGATGGTTGTCTTAAGTATTTATTCCGGAAAAGTATAGGTAAAAACAATACGGGCATTGTTATGTTTGTTATGCACCACAGTGCTGTATGAATACATAAATTCATTAGGGAATTTTGTTTGTAATTTGTTCGTCAATACGCATGAGCGAATAAAAATATATCGTGAGTTTTATCACTGTATTATTTATATAGCCAATGAAGGACGTCATGTTAGAATCAATAAATAATTACCAATCGATAAGTACCACTCGATTAATCATAATAGATAACTACAAATCGATAATTTTCATGTGATAATTATCAATCGATAGTACCAATCGATAACTATCATATCGATATATACAAACAGCAATGACTATGGTCATTGGATATATATATATAGCAAGAGATTAATCATCGTACCGTTGATAAAATCCAAAATACAAATGTCACCGTTATTGCATATATTGAATTGTTCCTTCTATTGGTATTGCCTGTATTACAGTCATTTTTCTCGCAAAAACATATCCGTCCCGTACTTGGTCTGGATTCTTCCATACATACTAAATTTATTGTCATATCAATTACAATGTTCTTTGAGATTGAGCAAGTACGTTGGTATCTGTATATACCTGAAGAAAATAAGATAAAAGGTTGAGAAAAGGAAATGTTTGTAAGAGGATAACATGATGGGAGCAACTAGAGAAGAAGGAAAAGTTAACCCTTCCAGAGTACCTTTATTCACCCTCGTTTCCGGTGTTTAGTGGGGTTCTTGTTGTTTGATCTGTAGTTTTCTGTGTAATGTTTTGTAGACCATTGTTTGTCTTTTCAGTCTTTTGACAAGTGTATTGTCTGTCAATCGATTCACGGTTTCTGGTTAGCCCTTTGGTGTCTGCAATTTTATCTTATATTGTACTATAAAGAAAATAATATGTAATGTATTGTAGATCGCTGTTTGTCCTTTTGTCCTTTTGTCCTTTTTTTTTGCCATTGTGTCGCCTGGCCTCCTACGATTTACAACTTCTGATTAGCCATTTGGGATCTTCAAACTTTTCTTATATTGGTTTATAATGAACATGAAAAACAAAATATACCACCTCGTTAAAACGATTCCAATACCTAATATACAATGTGTAGAAACAGCAACTTAATATACCGTAACACACATATGACAGCTCATTCTCTTGGCTTGGTACAGACACTTCACTAAAAGAGGCAGGATTAAACTAGTCTTATTGAACAAAACCTTCCATCTCAGTAAAATGATGCGGTCATACTAGTGTTTTCCACATTGGAGTAAACGTTTTATTTTGTTTGCAGTTAGTCTTCATCTGATTGCTCTGATAAATCCGTTCTGACAAAACTTATCAATGACAGTATATATATTTCGTCTATAAAGATCGGACGTAAGTGAGATTTTGTCGATATACGATTCTGATTACCCCTTTGGTATCTTCAAACTCTTCTTTTGTTTTTGTTGAATTCATCGCTCCTTGAACATTTATGAAAGTGTAATGCACATATTCTAATCTTAGTAACAGTTGGTACCACATGCTCGTTCTAGATTTTAGTGTAATTTTGAAGATTCTAAAGGTGTAAATTGTCAATAAAAACAAGAAGACAAACAACGATCGATAAAACATTACACATAACTCTAGTGTATAATGTCTTTATTTCTCTGGATTGTTCAGTCTTCATTGCCTCTTCAGTTTTCTCTAACATTTATTTGTCCTGTGTCTTGTGTACCCAATGTTGTCAGTGTCTCTGGATTTTTCATTCATGATTGCCACTTCAGTTTTCTCTAACATTTATTTGTCCTGTGTCTTGTGAACCCAATTTTGCCAGTGTCTCTGGATTTTTCATTCATGTTTGCCACTTCAGTTTTCTCTAACGTTTACTTGTCCTGTGTCGTGTGTGCCCAATGTTGTCAGTTTTTCTGGATTGTTCATTCATGATTACCCCTTCGGTTTTCTCTAACGTTTGCTTGTCCTGTGTCTTGTATGCCCAATGTTGTCAGTGTCTCTGGATTGTTTAATTCTTGATTATCCCTTCAGTTTTCTCTAACGTGTACTTGTCCTGTGTCGTATGTGCCCAATGTTGCCAGTGTTTCTGGATTGTTTAATTCTTGATTGCCCCTTCAGTTTTCTCTAACGTTTACTTGTCCTGTGTCGTGTGTGTCCAATGTTGCCAGTGTCTCTGGATTGTTTAATTCTTGATTATCCCTTCAGTTTTCTCTAACGTGTACTTGTCCTGTGTCGTATGTGCCCAATGTTGCCAGTGTCTCTGGATTTTTCATTCATGATTGTCCCTTCGGGTTTCTCTAACGTGTATTTCATATATTGTTACACTTGTTCTCGTCATGAATACACATAATACATTCATCGATCAACGTTATGTAACCAACACTTATTTAGTCAATCATGAATAATAGTCAACATGCCATATATCAACAATACATTCTTGTTACTCTGTACAATACATCGTTCATATTTACATGATTTATGAGATATTTCCATCATTTCAGAATTGATTCGAAAATTAATTGATGCAAAAATTGTCTTTTATCTGGATGTGATATATATACAGATATACAGGTGTTACAATCGGCACGTTGCTTCTCCTTACATAAAAACAAATTAATGTAGGAAAATGTTTGACAGTATTGTTACTCTGAAAATATGTGATTGGTCTCCCTTTGTTCATTCTTGATTACCTCTTCGGTTTTCTCTAACGTTTACTTGTCCTGTGTCGTGTGTTTACTTGTCCTGTGTCTTGTGTGCCCAATGTTGTCAGTTTCTCTGGATTGTTCATTCTCGATTACCCCTTCGGTTTTCTCTAACGTTTACTTGTCCTTTGTCTTGTGTGCCCAATGTTGTCAGTTTCTCTGGATTGTTCATTCATGATTACCCCTTCGGTTTTCTCTAAGGTTTACTTGTCCTATGTCTTGTGTACCCAATGTTGTCAGTTTCTCTGGATTGTTCATTCTTGATTACCCCTTCCGTTTTCTCTAACGTTTACTTGTCCTGTGTCGTGTGATCCCAATGTTGTCAGTTTCTCTGGATTGTTCATTATTGATTGCCCCTTCGGGTTTCTCTAACGTGTACTTGTCCTGTATTTTTTGTGCCCAATGTTGCCAGTGTCTCTGGATTGTTTAATTCTTGATTGCCCCTTCAGTTTTCTCTAACGTTTACTTGTCCTGTGTCGTGTGTGCCCAATGTTGCCAGTGTCTCTGGATTGTTTAATTCTTGATTATCCCTTCAGTTTTCTCTAACGTGTACTTGTCCTGTGTCGTATGTGCCCAATGTTGCCAGTGTCTCTGGATT
>MJUT01045805.1:140147-152587 GCA_002080005.1 Gigantidas platifrons | reverse complement strand
TGTGCCCAATGTTGCCAGTGTCTCTGGATTGTTTAATTCTTGATTATCCCTTCAGTTTTCTCTAACGTGTACTTGTCCTGTGTCGTATGTGCCCAATGTTGCCAGTGTCTCTGGATTTTTCATTTATGATTGTCCCTTCGGGTTTCTCTAACGTGTATTTCATATATTGTTACACTTGTTCTCGTCATGAATACACATAATACATTCATCGATCAACGTTATGTAACCAACACTTATTTAGTCAATCATGAATAATAGTCAACATGCCATATATCAACAATACATTCTTGTTATTCTGTACAATACATTGTTCATATTTACATGATTTATGAGATATTTCCATCATTTCAGAATTGATTCGACAATTAATTGATGCAAAAATTGTCTTTTATCCGGATGTGATATATATACAGATATACAGGTGTTACAATCGGCACGTTGCTTCTCCTTACATAAAAACAAATTAATGTAGCAAAATGTTTGACAGTATTGTTACTCTGAAAATATGTGATTGGTCTCCCTTTGTTCATTCTTGATTACCTCTTCGGTTTTCTCTAACGTTTACTTGTCCTGTGTCGTGTGTTTACTTGTCCTGTGTCGTGTGTGTCCAATGTTGTCAGTTTCTCTGGATTGTTCATTCTTGATTGCCCCTTCGGTTTTCTCTAACGTTTACTTGTCCTGTGTCGTGTGTTTACTTGTCCTGTGTCTTGTGTGCCCAATGTTGTCAGTTTCTCTGGATTGCTCGTTCTTGATTGCCCCTTCGGTTTTCTCTAACGTTTACTTGTCCTGTGTCTTGTGTGCCCAATGTTGTCAGTTTCTCTGGACTGTTCTTTCATGATTACCGCTACGGTTTAATCTAACGTTTACTTGTTCTGTGTCGTGTGTGCCCAATGTTGTCATTTTCTTTGGATTGTTCATTCTTGATTGCTCCTTCGGGTTTCTCTAACGTGTACTTGTCCTGTGTCGTGTGTGTCCAATGTTGTCAGTTTCTCTGGATTGTTCATTCTTGATTGCCCCTTCGGTTTTCTCTAACGTTTACTTGTCCTGTGTCGTGTGTGCCCAATGTTGTCAGTTTCTCTGGACTGTTCTTTCATGATTACCGCTACGGTTTAATCTAACGTTTACTTGTCCTGTGTTGTGTGTGTCCAATGTTGTCATTTTCTTTGGATTGTTCATTCTTGATTGCTCCTTCGGGTTTCTCTAACGTGTATTTGTCCTGTGTCTTATGTGCCCAATGTGGACAGTGTCTCTGGATTGTTTAATTCTTGATTGCCCCTTCAGTTTTCTCTAACATTTATTTGTCCCCTGTCTTGTGTACCCAATGTTGTCAGTGTCTCTGGATTGTTCATTCATGATTGTCCCTTCGGGATTCTCTAACGTGTATTTCATATATTGTTACACTTGTTCTCGTCATGAATACACATAATACATTCATCGATCAACGTTATGTAACCAACACTTATTTAGTCAATCATGAATAATAGTCAACATGCCATATATCAACAATACATTCTTGTTATTCTGTACAATACATCGTTCATATTTACATGATTTATGAGATATTTCCATCATTTCAGAATTGATTCGAAAATTAATTGATGCAAAAATTGTCTTTTATCCGGATGTGATATATATACAGATAAACAGGTGTTACAATCGGTACGTTGCTTCTCCTTACATAAAAACAAATTAATGTAGGAAAATGTTTGACAGTATTGTTACTCTGAAAATATGTGATTGGTCTCCCTTTGTTCATTCTTGATTACCTCTTCGGTTTTCTCTAACGTTTACTTGTCCTGTGTCGTGTGTTTACTTGTCCTGTGTCTTGTGTGCCCAATGTTGTCAGTTTCTCTGGATTGTTCATTCTTGATTGCCCCTTCGGTTTTCTCTAACATTTACTTGTCCTGTGTCGTGTGTTTACTTGTCCTGTGTCTTGTGTGCCCAATGTTGTCAGTTTCTCTGGATTGTTCATTCTTGATTGCCCCTTCGGTTTTCTCTAACGTTTACTTGTCCTGTGTCGTGTGTTTACTTGTCCTGTGTCTTGTGTGCCCAATGTTGTCAGTTTCTCTGGATTGTTCATTCTTGATTGCCCCTTCGGGTTTCTCTAACGTGTACTTGTCCTGTGTTGTGTGTGCCCAATGTTGTCTTTTTCTCTGGATTGTTCATTCTTGATTGCCCCTTCAGTTTTCTCTAGCATGTATTTGTCCTGTGTCTTGTGTGTCCAATGTTACCAGTGTCTCTGGATTGTTCATTCTTGATTTCCCCTTCAGTTTTCTCTAACATTTATTTGTCATGTGTCTTGTGTACCCACTGTTGTCAGTGTCTCTGGATTTTTCATTCATGATTGTCCCTTCGGGTTTCTCTAACGTGTATTTCATATATTGTTACACTTGTTCTCGTCATGAATATGCATAATACATTCATCGATCAACGTTATGTAACCAACACTCATTTAGTCAATCATGAATAATAGTCAACATGCCATATATCAACAATACATTCTTGTTACTCTGTACAATACATTGTTCATATTTACATGATTTATGAGATATTTCCATCATTTCAGAATTGATTCGAAAATTAATTGATGCAAATATTGTCTTTTATCCGGATGTGATATATATATAGATATACAGGTGTTACAATCGGCACGTTGCTTCTCCTTACATAAAAACAAATTAATGTAGCAAAATGTTTGACAGTATTGTTACTCTTAAAATATGTGATTGGTCTCCCTTTGATCATAACATTTGTTAGCTCGGTTATATATGAGGGTTGGTATTTTGTTCACATGTGGAACACACTTGCATGACTGCATCATTTTACCAAGAGGGAAGGCTTTGGCCCATGAAACTAGCTTATTTCGCCATTGAAGTGTCTATGCCAAGCCAGGAAAGGGAGTCGCTATGTATTTGTGTGTCGATTTATCCTCTTTCTACGACTTGCTTTTTCTTTTGGATTTTGGTAACTGTTCCGGTAGTGTGTTATTTTTTCCCCAATTTTCTTTAACTAAATGCATCATATCAAATTATGTTTTTATATAAAGGTTTGAAGATAACAAATGGGTAATCATCAGCTTTAAATCGAAGAGACCTACGACACAATGGACAATAGAAATAAAAACATCAATTATCCATAAAACACGGCAAAGTAAAGACTGTGCAGCAAGAACACCATTAAAGCAGTTTGTACGCATGTGCTACAGAAGAGTAAGCATTTCTCGCTCCACTAAGGACGTTTTACTCTTGGTAAATGTTCGGATATGTTCCACTTCAAGATCCTTTCTTCTTTCATTATTTATCACCGAGTTTGTTTATAGGGTAATAAACGGATGTCACAAGTGGAGTAGTAACTGCTTACCCTTCCGGAGCACACGAGTTACTCCCGGTCGTTAGTGGTGTTCGTGATTTTTTTGTGTAGTGTTTTATAGATCGTTATTTGTCCTTTTTTTGGCAATTGTGTTGCCTATGACTTGGGGTCATCCCTGGTGTTATTGCTCGTCTCATCTGTCTTGTGCCCAATGCTGACGTACCTCCGACTTTTTGACATAAGTAGCACGACTAATGCCAATAGTGGACCAGCAACTACTTATCCGAACGGAGCACCTGCGTTCTCCTCCTTTTTTCTCTCGGGTTCGTGTTGATCAATATTTAATTTTCTATGTAATTTGTTGTGGATTATTGTTTGACTTGTTTTGCATTAGCCATTGCATCGCATATTTCTTCGATTACGCCTTTAGTATGTTCAATATTGCATATGTCTTTAGATTGCCTTTCTTGACTGTCCCTTTGAGATTCTCTAACGCCCAGTAACGATGGTTTTGATGGGGTCTGTGTTGCTCACCTTTCTAGTTTTCTGCGTTGTTTGTCTTGTTTTGTTTCATTTCGACCTCTGACTTGTGCCAAATGTTACCTGTGTCTCTGAATTGTCCATTCTTAATTTCCTCTTTGGTTGTGGTTTTGGTTTATTGCAATGCATTCAATAAGTTATTTTTGTAAACAAAAACCTACTTGATGGACATTACTGTGAAATAATGATTCACTTACCAACTCTTTCTAAGCGGACCCATTTAACACACTGTCCACTACATACAGTGGTATTCATTTTCGGATGACTTGCGTTAAACGGATCTCCACAATAATTGTCAATATAATTAGATCTGGATACGCACTCGTAGCACTTCACTGGATGCCCATACCGAGAAACTAAAACAAATAAAGTCAGAGTGTGTAATTAATTTCGAATAATATATATTTTGTACAAAAGTGAAAAAAGTACAAAGAAAAATATAGTACATTGTGCATTGGAAAATATAAACGTACATATGTTCAAACGTGACATTTCGTATTTTCAATCAGTGACTAATGGGCCAATAACGAATAACTACCTCTCAACCCAATTCGTTTCACACAAAAGAACCCATGACATTTACCGATGGAAATCTAGGTCCTGACTTGAGACAGACACAATCATGTGGCGGAATTAAACCGATATATTGTACCCAACAACCTCTTAAAAAGGGGTGGTTGTGGTGTCCAACGCTACTTTGAACAATATTTCAGTTATATCGTGATGGGAAGTTTTATTTATGGAGGATACCGGAGTACCAAGAAATAAACATCGACATGTCACTGACAAGCTTATCACGTTATCACTTAACGTTGCATCGAGTGCACCTCGCCAAGAGTGGGGTTCGAACTCACAACGTTAATGGTAATAGGTTCTGATTGTATATGTAGTTGTAGATCCAACTACCATACGATAACGACCACGACGGCCCCCACTACCTCTTTGATAACAGACACCAAATATGAAATGTACAATATCAGAGTGAATGAATGCTCGTAGTTAACTGACTACTAGTTTAGAAAGTATATTATATGTATTTAAAGACCAGGCATAAGGGGAAATGTGTGTCAGATAACCACCTTGAATATGATTATCCACGATAGCCTCTTTTCTATCAACATTTTAACATGGTATTGAAATTAAGTAAGAGATTAAATATAAGGACATGACATACAATACACTTATTGGACAGATACATCATATGATATGTAACCAGTTCACTAACTTCACCCTCTTCACCCTGCTCGACTTATTATAATATACAGAATTGTGCGTTAGTCGGTTATTTTAAATTGTATTGGTGCACCCTGTTATGTGTTCATTTTGTTGAGACTGACAATTACACGGCTGTTTCTATGCTGATCAATACTACTGTAGGATTAGGATTAACATGGATGTCAGAAACTGGTTTACCCAGAAAACCACTAATTAACTTCCGGAAGTAAATGACCATTTTATCCCATATGGTTGTATCGAGTACAACTCACTAAGTTCTGATGCATTTCAAGCATATATGCATAACATTGATAGACCCTGCTTGTAACTATCATATATCATCGCAGCCACAACAACACACGTTGTTCTATTAATAGATGGTAATGACATTGTATATACCTAAATATTAGTCAGTTCTTCTTCTTTTTCTTTTGTTCTTCTCTCCTTTATATGGAATTGCTGTCGAGGTCAATTAATTGAAGGGGACCGTCGTGATCGTGATTATATGGTAGTTGGATTTACAACTAACTGATCAATCAGTGCCTATCACCACTGAAGTTGTGAGCTCGAATCCCGTTCATAGCGAGGTTAACTCGATACAGCATTATGTGATAAAGTTTGTCAGTGAGTTGCAACAGGTCGATGGTTTTCTCCGGGTACTCCAGTTTCTTCCACAAATAAAACTGACCGGCACAATATAACTGAACTATTGTTGAAAGTGGCGTTAAACACCATAAACCAAACCATCAATTAATTGAAAAATTATTTATACAAAATATACTCACCATCTATGGTGTCTATTCCATCGGTGGTTAGAATGAGGCAAACCATTAAAAATACTGAAAATGACATAGAAATATATGGTTAGGCTACTGCTCGCCTATCCATAAACAACATTTCCAAAAATAGTAACACTATAAGCATCCTTGACCTTCAATGGTCACAGTTTGTTGTGTTGTTATAAACAGTCACACGACGAACAGTCATCTTGTCAACAATGTATTAATATATGATTCAAACAATGACTAATGTTTTACACCCTGTCAAAAATCTAGCACATATATCTTAGATTTTACGCCATCAAATTTGCTTTGTTGATGTGTCTACATTGACGTAAAAGCACACCATGTGTACTGACAATGTCGATATCTCTATTATATACCTTTGTTCAATGTCAATATACAAACATAACAAGTAAATATGAGACAACAATGTTGTTGTATATGACTATACACTGTACAATAAACAGGCTTTTAACTATGTCAGGTAGTACCTTATTTATATGATTAGGACACGAGTTCTTTATGTGATATTTATACGACAATAACAATGATGCTGATGTAGATATACCAACAGCTGTTCAATTAAAAATTGTATATGCTTAGCTGATTAGAGAGTCAATGTATTCCGAATGTCAGGTACATTTGTAGAGAGTCGCTGTATTCCGAATATTAGGTACATTTAGAGAATCGGTGTATTCCGAATGCTAGGTACATTTGTAGAGAGTCGTGTATCCCGAATAGTAGGTACATTTACAGAGTCGGTGAATTCCGAATGCTAGGTATATTTACAGAGTCTGTGTATTCCGAATGCTAGATACATTCACAGAGTCGGTGTAATCCGAATTATAGATACATTGATACAGAGTAGGTGTATTCCCAATGTTAGATATATTTACAGAATTTGTGCATTCCGAATGTAAGGTACATTTACAAATTCGTTGTATTCTGAATGCTAGGTACATTTACAGAGTTGATGTATTCCGAATGCTAGAAATATGTACATAATCTCTGTATTCAGAATGTCAGGTACATTCACAGAGTCGGTGTATTCCGAATGCTTGGTACAGTTGTACAGGGTCTGTGTATTCCGAATGCTAGAAATATTTACAAGAGTCGATATATTCCGAATGATAGGCACATTTTAACCGAGTCGGTGTATTCCGAATGTTAGATAAATTTGTTTGTAGATAATTAAATAAATTGAATACAGCTGTTATATTGATCACATTTACACAGAATGTTGATTCATTAGTCACAAACTGAACTATTTATCTATGTAATTATTTTCTCCAGTTCAGTTGACATTTTAACAAATGTAGGTATAAGCCACATTGTCTATCGATCTGTTCTCCAATTTTACACTTTGTAAGCTAACAGGTTGTTTATTCCTTGTATGCATTAACTTTATCTAACAAAATCAGTATTAATTTCATTTAAGTCGAAATCAGTTTCAATTTTTTTTCAACGGTTTAAGAGGTTCTCATTCAATTGATAATCAATAATTTTCCAAAATTGTTTACTTTGTAAACTAGCAAACTATTTATTTATTCCGTGTATGATTGAACTTTATCAATTAAAATCAGTATTAATTTCATTAAAGTCGAAATCAGTTTCAATTTTTTTTCAAAGGTTTAAAAGTCTCCCATTTCAACTGACAATCGATATTTTTCCAATATTTCATACTTTGTAAAGTAATGTGGTATTGTAATTATTCTATGAATGTCCGAACTTTATCAATTAAAATCAGAACTTATTCCATCAAGTCAAAACCACTTCCAATTGTTTAACGGTTTTAAAGTCTCCCATTACAAGACAATGGATGTTTTATTACACAAATATTAACTAGTAGCCTTATCAGTCAAATTCACAACTAATTTAATTTAAATCGAAAACATTTTCAATTTTTAAAGTCTCCCATTACAAGACAATGGATGTTTTCATCACACAAATATCTAAATCACTTTCAGTGTTTAACGGTTTAAAAGTCTCTGATTAAAAGACAATGGATGTTTTATAACACAAATATCAACATTACATGTATGTTTGGCCTTGATCAATGTTTCCTTTAAGTCACAATCACTTTCAGTGTTTAACGGTTTTAAATTATCCCATTCAAATGCAAAAATATTCACATTACATTTCTGTTTGTAGCTTTATCAGTCAAATTCCCAAATAATTGTATTTAAGTCGAAAACAATTGCTATTGATTGGTATTTAACTCCAACTTTAGAAATATTTCAGCAATATCGTGGCGTCGAAAATACTTTCAACTTTTAAAAGTCTCCCATTGAAAGACAATAGATGTTTTATCACACAAATATTAACATTACATGTATGCTTGTAACTTTATTAGTAAAATCCACAACTAATTTCATTTAAAACGAAAACACTTTCAATTTAAAAATCTCCCATCAAAATAACTTGCATGTTTGTATCATATTAATATTAACATTATAGTTCCTGGTAATAGATATTAATAGATATTATCTATAACTCAATAGTCAGTTCACATACAATTCTACGAAAACAAGAATCACAGCGTGTTAATCATTGTTTCATCTGTTTTATTATTAATTTCAGTTCTCTGTAATAACACAATTGTATTATTCGGTCGTATTTTCAATAATTCTCAGCAAATCAATTTAGAAATGATGATACAGAACTAATCTTCTTACACTTGTGATTGTGTTGTTATTACCCAGCTGCTAAATCCAAAATATAATCTCGATATCTGATATTTCTACATTTCACAATATTGTGTTTATTAGAAGCTAATCTCGTCCAATATCGTTATGCACATCCAAATACGACAGTATGGTACCTAAATGTACATTATTGTTTTTAATCAGCACATTGAGATTTGTCGTATAATATGTGAATTTCAGCTTATTGAAATCTTTTATCCTTCACACATCAAACATGACTATTTAACTAGTTATGTTTTTATCTGCCCTGGAGAGACTTAATTATACGACTTCATTTCCTCCCAAAACGACAGATATTTGTTTAAATAAATTTCCAGATTGCACTTGTCTGCCATCTTAGATGAAATTGATTTGATATAGAATTCCCCTTTAGCTTGTCATTGTCATCGACGTCTTACAGAAGGACGACTGCGTGCGGCCTGTAGCTAATTGTATCGTCTTGTATATGTATACGTTTCTAAAATGACAGCAGCGTGACAAATAATCTAGAAAATGGAATAAGATTTCAGCAATGTCTTAAAGAAGGACGACGGCGTGCGGTCTGTAAATAACTGTATTCGTCTTACATATATATATATATATATATATTTCTAAATGACAGCAGTGTGAAAATAATAATCTAGAAAATGGAATAAGATATCAGCAAGGCTGTACACATCAGGTTTGGATTATTCAATTAACATTTTTGTCGTTATATCGGACACGCACAGCACAAATTGGATACAAATTAACCACTGCCAAGACTTAAAACGTTTACTGGTTAATGGAAAATATTGATTTTTCATGTTTTATTTTGTCTTTTAAGATGGAATTAAGTACTAAAATGAAGGCACTATGTATCTGATATAGAATGGTTAATAATAGAATGAAAACAAGCGTTGAAATAAATGTTTAAACCCTGCATTGATTTTATTCTTAATACCCTATGACAGTGTCCACATTACACCAAATCAACTCAATTTATTACATACTTTTAGAACAACATTTTTTCGTCAATAACATAAAAATGTGTTACGGTGATCACGGTGGATTTTCGATTTACTTGCCTGTCAATTTCAACCTTTTTATAGTTGTCAGTTAACACCAGAAATCAATTATTGCAGGATGTCGAGTCAGGAATGTAGATAGATGTATTCGATAGATCACCATAGAACACAACGATGCGAGCTGCAGTTGATATATGGCTACAGAAAGGAGAAAAGGCATGTCATATATTCATGACTTAAAATTGATTGTATGACCTCTTTTTTATTGTTTCCATTCGGATTTTATTTTATTCCACTTCATTTACTTTAGATTTATTATAGATTCTGCATAAGATTTTTTGTTTATCTCTGTTATACAACTAAGAAGATTTATCATTACATAAAAACAGGTCGATAGATGCAAATGAATCTCTGTGCCATTACACCGCATAACCTTTTATGCAAAGAATATTTAAACAGTGATGGATAGCAATTCCACTAATTTCAATAAATCGAATAAAAAAGACCGTGACACATGAAGTTTGAAATTCAGATCCTGCCTTGGAAGAGGCGGAGTTAAACCTTATATACAAACACAGTCAAATCTACTACATCTAATGTCGAGATCCTGGCTTGGAAGAGGCGGAGTTAACCCTTATGTACAAACACAGTCAAATCTACTACATCTAATGTCGAGATCCTGGCTTGGAAGGGGCGGGGTTAACCCTTATTTACAAACACAGTCAAATCAACTACATCTAATGTCAAGATCCTGGCTTGGAAGAGGCGGAGTTAACCCTTATATACAAACACAGTCAAATCTACTACATCTAATGTCGAGATCCTGGCTTGGAAGAGGCGGAGTTAACCCTTATATACAAACACAGTCAAATCTACTACATCTAATGTCGAGATCCTGGCTTGGAAGGGGCGGGGTTAACCCTTATATACAAACACAGTCAAATCTACTACATCTAATGTCGAGATCCTGGCTTGGAAGAGACAGAGTTAACCCTTATATACAAACACAGTCAAATCTACTACATCTAATGTCGAGATCCTGGCTTGGAAGAGGCAGGGTTAACCCATATATACAAACACAGTCAAATCTACTACATCTAATGTCGAGATCCTGGATTGGAAGAGGCATGGTTAACCCTTATGTACAAACACAGTCAAATCTACTACATCTAATGTCGAGATCCTGGCTTGGAAGAGGCGGAGTTAACCCTTATATACAAACACAGTCAAATCTACTACATCTAATGTCGATATCCTGGCTTGGAAGAGGAGGGGTTAACCCTTATATACAAACACAGTCAAATCTACTACATCTAATGTCGAGATCCTGGCTTGGAAGAGGCTGAGTTAACCCTTATATACAAACACAGTCAAATCTACTATAACTAATGTCGAGATCCTGGATTGGAAGAGGCAGGGTTAACCCTTATATACACACACAGTCAAATCTACTACAACTAATGTCGAGATCCTGGCTTGGAAGAGGCTGAGTTAACCCTTATGTACAAACACAGTCAAATCTACTACATCTAATGTCGAGATCCTGGCTTGGAAGAGGCAGGGTTAACCCTTATATACAAACACAGTCAAATCTACTATAACTAATGTCGAGATCCTGGCTTGGAAGAGGCAGAGTTAACCCTTATGTACAAACACAGTCAAATCTACTACATCTAATGTCGAGATCCTGGCTTGGAAGAGGCGGAGTTAACCCTTATGTACAAACACAGTCAAATCTACTACATCTAATGTCGAGATCCTGGCTTGGAAGAGGCGGAGTTAACCCTTATATACAAACACAGTCAAATCTACTACATCTAATGTCGAGATCCTGGCTTGGAAGGGGCGGGGTTAACCCTTATATACAAACACAGTCAAATCTACTACATCTAATGTCGAGATCCCGGCTTGGAAGAGACAGAGTTAACCCTTATATACAAACACAGTCAAATCTACTACATCTAATGTCGAGATCCTGGCTTGGAAGGGGCGGGTTAACCCTTATATACAAACACAGTCAAATCTACTACATCTAATGTCAAGATCCTGGCTTGGAAGGGGCGGGGTTAACCCTTATATACAAACACAGTCAAATCTACTACATCTAATGTCGAGATCCTTGCTTGGAAGAGACAGAGTTAACCCTTATATACAAACACAGTCAAATCTACTACATCTAATGTCGAGATCCTTGCTTGGAAGGGGCGGGGTTAACCCTTATATACAAACACAGTCAAATCTACTATATCTAATGTCAAGATCCTGGCTTGGAAGGGGCGGGGTTAACCCTTATATACAAACACAGTCAAATCTACTACATCTAATGTCGAGATCCTGGCTTGGAAGAGGCGGAGTTAACCCTTATATACAAACACAGTCAAATCTACTACATCTAATGTCGAGATCCTGGCTTGGAAGAGGCAGAGTTAACCCTTATATACAAACACAGTCAAATCTACTACATCTAATGTCAAGATCCTGGCTTGGAAGAGGCAGAGTTAACCCTTATATACAAACACAGTCAAATCTACTACATCTAATGTCAAGATCCTGGCTTGGAAGAGGCAGGGTTAACCCTTATATACAAACACAGTCAAATCTACTACATCTAATGTCGAGATCCTGGCTTGGAAGAGGCGGAGTTAACCCTTATATACAAACACAGTCAAATCTACTACATCTAATGTCAAGATCCTGGCTTGGAAGAGGCGGAGTTAACCCTTATGTACAAACACAGTAAAATCTACTACATCTAAAGTCGAGATCCTGGCTTGGAAGAGGCGGGGTTAACCCATATATACAAACACAGTCAAATCTACTACATCTAATGTCAAGATCCTGGTTTGGAAGAGGCGGAGTTAACCCTTATGTACAAACACAGTCAAATCTACTACATCTAATGT
>MJUT01045805.1:100482-119169 GCA_002080005.1 Gigantidas platifrons | reverse complement strand
ACTAATAGAGAAACAATGACTACTGGGCTGATGAGAACATCGGGGACTAATAGAGAAACAATGACTACTGGGCTGATGATACATCCGGGGACTAATAGAGAAACAATGACTACTGGGCTGATGAGAACATCGGGGACTAATATGCTTATTGAGTTTGGAGAGGCAATTATCAACATCTGAAATTGACAATCAAGTAACACTACAAAATAATAATATGTTTCATTTATTGCATACCTGATGAAGGTTATTCTAGACATGCGTCGTGAGTAATAAATCAAATATCTATTGGGTTTTTATTTCGTTTTTTATCTTCAGTATTTACAGTTTAATTGCAGTAAGAAAATGAAAAACAGAAAATACCATACTATCGGGATAATTCCAAAATTCAATCGAAATATTGTAGAAAGAGGAAAAAACAAAACCTCTAAAACACACACATACATGAACGCCCACTTTCATGGGTTGTGATTTTGGAATTCGTCGGACAATGTGACAGTTTGATAAAAAAAAATTCTAATATATTTTTGAATTCGTCCAACAGTGTGATATTTGTTGTGTTTTCTAACATATTTTTGAATTCGTCCAACAGTGTGATATTTGTTGTGTTTTCTATCATATTTTTGAATTCGTCCAACAGTGTGATATTTTTTGTTTTTTCTATCATATTTTTTGAATTCGTCCAACAGTGTGATATTTGTTGTGTTTTCTATCATATTTTTGAATTCGTCCAACAGTGTGATATTTTGTTTCCTATCATATTTTTTGAATTCGTCCAACAGTGTGATATTTTTTGTTTTTTCTATCATATTTTTTGAATTCGTCCAACAGTGTGATATTTTTTGTGTTTTCTATCATATTTTTTAAATTCGTCCAACAGTGTGATATTTGTTTTTTCTATCATATTTTTTTAATTCGTCCAACACTGTGATATTCTTTGGTTTTTCTATCATATTTTTGAATTCGTCCAAGTGTGATATTTTTTTGTGTTTTTCTATCATATTTTTGAATTCGTCCTTCAATGTGATATTTTTTGTGTTGTTCTATCATATTTTTGAATTCGTTCAACATTGTGATATTTTTTTGTTTTTTTAATCATATTTTTGAATTCGTCCAACAGTGTGGTATGCTTGCTTTCCATTTTATGATAAATAACAAACACTAAGGTCTCATTTTGTAGAAGTCCTGATTTAGTTCAAGGATTTCGCTTACTTTGTTCATATACAGCCACGTAACATTCAGTCGCAAGTGTAATGATGATGGTGCCTAAGACTGCAATCACAGAGTTGCACAGCGCGTATCGATTTAGGGAATAAGGAACACCATTTCGATAAAGGAGGGAGGGGGTTGTTAGGTTATAATTCGGTAAACATGACCCCGGATCATAACGGATAACGTGTTTGGAGAGCGGCACTCTGAATACCCTGAATACAAAAGACCTCTTTCGTATTCAGTGAAACCTGTCTAGACCAAACCCTGTTTAAACCGAAACCATGCCTAATCTAGAAAGACGTTACAGTCCCATCTACTCAATGTCTATGTAATTTGAACCTGTGTACACCAAACACCTGTCTAAACCGAACAAATTCTTCAGTCCCAAAGGGCTTCGGATTAGACAGGTTTGACTGTATCTCTAAAAAGAATAGGAGCTTTGTAGTCCTTACAAAAGGGGTAAAATGCATATCCCTGTCCAACTCTCCATGTTTTTTTCAGCATTAGGCAAAAATCAATGCTGCTGTTGTCCTATGCTTCCCTTATTTCTGCATATTGGCTTTATATATTGTTAAGAAGAGTTTGAAGATACCAAACGGGTAATTAGAATCGGTAAATCAAAGAAGAACAGACAACACAATGGCCAAAAAGAAAAAGTACAAAATGGCAAACAACGATCTACAAAACATACACATAAAACTAAAAATCGAGTAACACGAACCCCACTAGAAACCTGTTCTCCTGAATATGAACGAAATATTTCCCACGTGACATTCATCAACTATAAATCAATCAATTACTTCCAGACGTAATATATTATTAATCAATAATATCGATCTATTATTAGAATTGCCTGTCTTATTCTATCTTTTTACGATAAGTCTTTCCTAGGAGATTGTGCATGCCTTATCGATTAAAGAATTAAAATCGCTGTAGAGCTCGATCGGCTAGAAGAGATTAATGACAACAGTATTACTTTTGTTATTAATGTGTAATAATGAGTTTTTCTCACGGTTTATGTCCCGGTCAATGTCGTTCTGTGTAAGGATATCAATCGGTACCTGAATATAACAACCCGCCATTTGTATTCATTACATCCTTCAAGTTCTGATTAAATAATGGTAAATTAATCTATTTATCTTGGCTATTAGTCTCTACAGTAACAAGAGGCCATCGTGTGGCTATTAGTCTCTACAGTAACAAGAGGCCATCGTGTGGCTATTAGTCTCTACAGTAACAATATGCCATCGTGTGGCTATTAGTCTCTACAGTAACAAGAGGCCATCGTGTGGCTATTAGTCTCTACAGTAACAAGAGGCCATCATGTGGCTATTAGTCTCTACAGTAGCAAGAGGCCATCGTGTGGCTATTAGTCTCTACAGTAACAAGAGGCCGTCGTGTGGATATTAGTCTCTACAGTAACAAGAGGCCATCGTATGGCTATTAGTCTCTACAGTAACAAGAGGCCATCGTGTGGCTATTAGTCTCTACAATAACAAGAGGCCATGGCGTGGCTATTAGTCTCTACAGTAACAAGAGGCCATCGTGTGTCTATTAGTCTCTACAGTAACAAGAGGCCATCGTGTGGCTATTAGTCTCTACAATGACAAGGAGCCATCGTGTGGCTATTAGTCTCTACAATAACAAGAGGCCATCGTGTGGCTATTAGTCTCTACAGTAACAAGGGGCCATCGTGTGGCTATTAGTCTCTACAGTACCAAGAGGCCATCGTGTGGCTATTAGTCTCTACAATAACAAGAGGCCATGGTGTGGCTATTAGTCTCTACAGTAACAAGAGTCCATCGTGTGGCTATTAGTCTCTACAATGACAAGGAGCCATCGTGTGGCTATTAGTCTCTACAATAACAAGAGGCCATCGTGTGGCTATTACTCTCTACAATAACAAGAAGCCATGGTGTGGCTATTAGTCTCTACAGTAACAAGAGCCATCGTGTGGCTATTAGTCTCTACAGTAGCAAGAGGCCATCGTGTGGATATTAGTCTCTACAGTAACAAGAGGCCATCGTGTGGCTATTAGTCTCTACAATAACAAGAGGCCATCGTGTGGATATTAGTCTCTACAGTAACAAGAGGCCATCGTGTGGCTATTAATCTCTACAGTAGCAAGAGGCCATCGTGTGGATATTAGTCTCTACAGTAACAAGAGGCCATCGTGTGGCTATTAGTCTCTACAGTAGCAAGAGGCCATCGTGTGGCTATTAGTCTCTACAGTAACAAGAGGCCATGGTGTGGCTATTAGTCTCTACAGTAACAAGAGGCCATCGTGTGGCTATTAGTCTCTACAGTAGCAAGAGGCCATCGTGTGGATATTAGTCTCTACAGTAGCAAGAGGCCATCGTGTGGATATTAGTCTCTACAATGACAAGGAGCCATCATGGCTGTGATCAATTGTGTATGGTAGTTGGATATACCTAAAATGTATGTACTAAGGTTTTATTCACGTCCAAACTTTATTTGAATAGGTTATGTTTATGGTGTTTAAAGAATACACCTCGCCATGAAGGTAGTTCGAACTAAAAACTTTAGTCAATGGTTGCAGAGGTAGTTGTAAATCCTACTACCATAAGACCACGACGGCCCCTTATTTGAATAGGTTTGCTCAAAACAAAGTGACAGCCATTTTAAAATTGAAATTTTGTTGAAGTTAAAAGAAAAAAACAAAAGATACCAAACCCTCAGAACAGTCCTAAATCCATTCAGAAAATCGTAGAAATAAGATAAAAAAAGTCTGATGCAACATCGTTACAAATGTACACTGAACATACATATCTAAGTCAGAGCCCATAGTCTTAGCAATCACTTAAATATTAGATAGTTTACAATGCCATTGGAAGACATCATACCGAAATAACATTGAACCAACATTAGTACTGCCTGTTCTAGTTGGTGTTGATATCTTCCTAAAAAGGTTTTGAAAGACAAGATGAGTCTACGATTATTTAAAAGTGGCGTTAAACACCAATATCCTAACCCTACTTGAAAGATATTGACAATGAGTATTAATAAGAGGTTAAATGTACCAAAGGGAGGTAATCAGAATCCGTAAATCGAAGTACAGACAACATAATGGACAAAAGAAAAAGGACAAAAAGACAAACAACGATCTACAAAACATACACATAAAACAAAGCTAAAGATCGAGTAAAACAAACCCACTAAAACAGGGGGTGAACTCAAGTGCTCCGGAAGGGTAAGTAGTTTCTGTTCCACTAGTGGCACCCGTCGTGTTAATCTAGTTACAAACCCGGTGATAAGTCATGAATGAGGAAATGTGTTTACGACACGTGGAACATTTCCCTGGTCAATCAGAGCCCACGGTCTTTGATATCACTTAAATATTAGATAGTTCACAAGGACATGGTATGACATCATAGCGAAATAACTTTGAACCAAACATCTAATTGTTTGTTCTAATTGGTGTTGTTATCTTCCTAAAAGGGTTTTGAAAGATAAGATTTATTTACAAGTGGCGTTAAACACCCATATCCTAATTCTACTTGACAGATGTTGACAATGAGAGTATGACATTAAAGATGTTGACAATGAGAGTATGAAATTGAAGATGTTGACAATGAGAGTATGACATTAAAGATGTTGACAATGAGAGTATGACATTGAAGATGTTGACAATGAGAGTATGACATTGAAGATGTTGACAATGAGAGTATGACATTGAAGATGTTGACAATGAGAGTATGAAATTGAAGATGTTGACAATGAGAGTATGAAATTGAAGATGTTGACAATGAGAGTATGAAATTGAATTGTAGTCAGTTAACGTTGTAAATATGTTTTCTTTGCCCCGGTAAATTTTTTAGATACAATTATAGATAAATTAAAAGCTAATACCCCTGATACATAGAGGACATTCTCTACTTTAAATCAGCCAAGCAAAATATGTCATAGTCAAATGTAGGATAAAGACGATGTTCGGTTCGCCTTTACCGCCAGTTGTTTGTAGGAGGACTCATGTTTTATTTATGTTTGTTTTCGTATAGTGGTGTCTAACACATATTGTGTTGTGTTCTTGTTTTTATCTTCGTCTTGTGTACCCAATGTTTCCAGTTTCTCTGGATTATCCTTTTTTTATTACACCTTCGGTATTCTCTAACTTTTATTAATATCATACAGGATGAACGGTGGTCTACTTTCACATTACATTATCGAACAAATCTCATAGCAAATATTTATTATTATCTGATGTATAAATCAGTAAGAAAGAAGAAGTAAAGCCACAATCAATACTTGATATGTAGTAGTTATATTTTCTGTGATATTGTGAAGATCGAGTCGTGGCTATAAATATCTGACGCTATGACTAGTGGTATTTATAGGTAATATTTTCTATAAAACTGTGAAGATTGAGTCGTGGTTATAAATATCTGACGTTATAACTAGTGTTTTGTATAGGTCAAAGAGTCAGCTTGATCATAAAGTTATGATTAGACTGATTGTTGACTGTCTGGTTGATATTTTTGAGCGAAGAGTTTGAAGATACCATAAAGGTACCCAGAATCCGTAAATAGCAGAACAGACAACACAATGACCAAAAGAAAACATAGAAAACTAAAGATTGAGCAATATGAAGCCCACCAGAAACGGGGGATGGACGTAGGTACTCAGGAAGGGTAAGCAGTTCCTGCTCCATTAGTGGAACCCGTCGTGTACTCTTGTTACAAACACAATGATACGTCATGAATGTGGAAAGGACCGAATGTATGCCTTTTAAAAACAGACATTGTCGCTAACAAGAACGTTGATATATAATGTAATACAGAGAAGGCGTTTCCAGAATAACTTTCACAAGGTATGCTAATTTGGAAAGCCAAGTAAGCGAGACAAGTGCAGTTCGGATTATTTCAAAGTATCCGGATAGGACAATAGCCAACTGTGTATTTAATATATTTTTATTTCAATTCAGGAGCAAGAAAAAACAATTTTCCTTCTTTAATACATATTCATTAAAGTCCAAATATGATTCTATATTGAAAATCAGTTCTACATTTTGCAGAAAATGTCACACGATGTCAAAATATTTTTAACCATTATTTTTCGCTATATCATAAAATGGAAAGTAAATCTGTACATCGTCAGAACAATTGCAAATCACTGAAATGGAGTAAATCTATGCACAAAAGCGCTCCCTGTCCTAAGCCCTTAATCTGATATTTTATATCCAATTGAGTGAGGGTTTGGTTTTGTGGTGATTAACTTTCAACAATATTTCAGCGATATCGTGGCGGTCAATTTTATTGCTGGAGGAAACCGGAGAACCCAGAGAAAACCACTGACCTGCCTCGAATCATTGATAAAGTTCTTACATAATATTGTATCGAGTACACCTCGCCATGAGCGGGATTCAAACTCTAGTGGTGATAGGTACTGATTGCACATGTAGTTGTAAATCCAACTACCATACGATCACGACAACGGCGGTACCCATATATTCCATTACAGGATGCATTTTGACTGAAATGACATATAATTACAACCCTGTTCAGCATGTGTCTTAAAAAGTTTTTCTGTTTTGCAACATTTATGTTTAATATCAGGGTAATATTACTAATGCACTTTTGACGAGGATTTAGTAGCTTGTTGTGCAATGACTTTGAAATATCAAACGTTTAGTGATAATCACAGTTTTTAATCTAATACATTATTGACGACTGCGATAGACTGAAAAGATCAAATTACCAAAAACAAAGTAATAAAACAAAAAACAAAAAACAAAAAAAAGCACGAACGAGTTCGTCGACTATATGTCAAATCTGTTACACATACATGTAGAAGCACATTTGAACCGTTCTTTCAGATGTTGTATTCTATTAAAAGCAAGATCTTATTCTTCTTTACCTTGTCAAATTATGACGGTTTATTTAGAATAAAAGATATAGAAAAAAATATATAATCATTTGATTGACTGAGTTTTAATCCATTGCCCATATCTGATAGCAAGAAATATCACGTAATTAGGTAAATTACTCCATGGACATTTTAAACTAGCAAAATTTATATCCTTGGATATATTTTACCAGAATTATTGGTCCAATCGGAATTATTTTACCATCACCGTTTATCGATTACATTGTAAGAAAATGTAGCTAGTTAGTTTCTTACAATTCGAGTTATCGAACTTACACTGTAGTTTACTTGGTTCTGAATTCACTTTTCAACACAGGCGCTCGTAGCACGGAATTACCCCCCCCCCCACCTTTTTTAACTTTCTGTTTACATATTTGTTTTCAATAAAATTTCTCTTTGCTTAATTTAACTTGTTCGTGTTCATATTCATACAATCTTTTGTTAACAGCAACACACATGCTGTGTCAACCCTATATAACTATAAGCTGATAATTAGTATATAGGGTTGACACATGTGGTAGTTACCATTAAATTCTATCGATATGTAAAAATATATTTTCGTAATAAATTACTCACGGATCGTTTAAACAACATACAAGGTTTTAATTACAAGATCGACCTTATTTCAGTCTAGTCATAAAGAAAAAAATATAAATACCCGTTTGAGGAGCATATAATATGCATGTGTCGGACAAGAAATGGATTTTCTATAGACAAAGTATATTAATGTTAAACTGACGAGTCTCTTATCAGTACTTTGTCTATCAAACGGCATTAACTTAGAAATATCAATACGACAAATCACCCACTTCATATGAATAATATCAAGGAATGTCGTAATCTCGATTATGTTGTAATAACCCGGAATACTATCCCCCTCCAAAATAATGGATGTCTGATTTCCAGTTCAATTTGGGAGGAAGGAAAATTGGACCGATTCTGTATCAATTATTGGCAAGAAATGTCATTAACAATATACATGTAGATACATCTCAATTATGTAGTAATATTCCGGGATTAATTCCCAACCAACCCTAACCACCAACATAATTCGCATTTAATGTTGAATCATATATTATGCGTTTTACTCGTGCCATTGTTGATACTATTTTCAGGACAGTTACCTAACGGGTAATCAAAAAACGAAACAAAGATAAAAAAAAGTTTAAAAAAAATACCCATAAAGACAACAATGATTCACAAAACACTTCACAGAAAGATAAAGATTGGGAAACACGAACCCCACAAACAACTGATGGTCAAATTCAGGTGATACGAAAGGGTAAGTAGTTCCTATATACTTGTAGTATGCGTTGTCTTATCCTTGTTAAACGGATAGGATCTACGATTTTCGTTTAAAAAATGCATTTCCCTTTTATCAGGGAAATATCATGCCTTCAGTAATTAAATTTAAAAAAATGTATGATTTTATATCAAACGTCAATGTTTTTTTTTACTTGAAACAAGAGTTCGTGAATTGTTGTCAGTGACAAAAAATCGATTTCTAACCCGCCCATGTTCATATAACCGAAGGCTTGACCTTATGTCTGCGCAAACGCACAATAATACAACATGTCGTCCAAAACAAAAACGAAACGTGGTAGTCCTGCTACACTGACAGATTCAGCTCGCAAAAGAAATCGAAAAGAAGTTATAGCAAGATATGCGAAATCCATGATAAACATAGGGAAGGAACATGGCCATTGGATGAGTTTAAAGGCTTGCTAAGCGCTATATGCAGTTCAAATGAAACTGTTTACTTCTACCGTACATCAGTGATCATTTCTAAAAATAACTATTCAAACCCCTTGTAGTGTGTGTTGTTAAATGACATATCTGTATTGAGAGGTTCGTGAAAGTTTTCAGAATGGGTTTACTATTACCTAAAAATGGATTTTATTCAAATTTCAGATTCCAATCTACGTTATATATAATAAATATCGCATTGTTGATAAAACATGCACTCGCTTACCTCAGCTTCCATGGTTATTTTTGACCAGGTCGAGGTCATCGCAGGTGATGCTGGGATCGCATTTTTGCATAATTAATTAGCTCGAGATTCGTACAGAGGATACAAAGCAATCAACCTTACTCTGTTAATTACGTTGACATTTTAAGTACTTTTTAGTTCATATCTAGGGACTTCGCCGTTAGTTCACCGTTTTACCGATTTTAATATTAAACATGAACATCTTAGATCCTATCACTTTAAAGGTCCGGTGAGAAGTCATGAAAAAGTACAGGAAGACGGGATTGTGACTATGGGAAACGGGCCATATACGTGGTGATCTGTCTACACAAATATTCTGTAACGGTTAGCTAAGTCATGATGTTAGCTAAGTCATGATGTGGTAAAACGTTCGAAATGATGAGGTTAACACTCTAAACAGACAACCCTGATAGGAATCTCAATCTCTGGAATATAGTATCAACTGACATATATATACTCTATATGCCGGTGCTATTATAATGTTGCTACATACAAATAGAAAGTTCATAATAGGAATTAAGAAATCTTCTATTTGCTCGTAAAGTCAAGGTATGCGGCAGACCTAACGGTATGTGTAGTATCTCAATGGGATATATACGATCAATACAGTCAGTAAGCTAGGAATTATTTAGTGAAAGGACAATCATCATTTATAGAGTGGAATCTAAATATATGGAACATGTTAACTTCTTTTCGTTTTTCTTGAGACATGAAATATCCTCATACGAATAATGGTCCAAGTCAGCGAGAAGAGAACAGTTGGTACCCATAGAAATTCAGATGTCTACTGTCCTGCAAAATACACCAATGAAACATAACAAATAACTTGTCAATCCTATGTTCGAGCATGTTGGTCATGTCAGTTTCATGGAACTTTTAATTAAAATCTGAGAGGCATTTAACAAAATAAGATTTGTCCCTTCCTAAAACAAGAAATGTTTATATACATTAATAATAGCATATCACATTTATCTGTTTAAAACTGTAAGCTTTAAATTTAATTTAATGATTTGTCAAAATCATCATAACGGTTTTAAGTTTTTACTCCGACAAGTAATACAACATGCTATACATATATCACATGATTTTAAATAGTAGACCACAAGAGTATCACTGGAAAGAGACCATGCCTACTAAATATGAAATCGCTATTGATGGTGCACCTGTGGTATCCTTTACGATTCATGTTGCAACAATTCACTGAGTTGGTTCAATGATTGAGGGAGGGGTTGGCGTTGGAGGACTCGTCTATTAAGTTCGTCCCAAAGGTGTTATATGGGGTTCAAATCCGGCGTACCTGAGGACCATGGCAATACATTAATTTTGTTATAAATAATGAAACCCATGGTTCCGCTTGCTGTATGGAGCCGGGCATTGCCCTGCTGAAACATCTCCCTCTCTCGGTCAATACCATTGAGCATATGTGGCTGCAAAATATCGTCATTAAATTTCCTTGGATGCACACTAGGTTTTTGCTGCGTTTGTAGGATATTGCTGGCCACATCATGACGCTACCACCACCAAATCTGTGCATTTCCTGTACACAAACAGGGGCGATACGCATATTTCGACGACTCTATATACTGGTTCGTCCATCACATCTTTGGAGAAGAAACTGTGACTCATGGCTGAACCAACTTTGGCACTAGTTCCTCAATGTCCATACCTTCAATGTATGACACCAACGAACATGTCCAGGTCTTTGTGCATGCCTGTGTCAAAACTGCACCAACATAAGGTCTTCTTTGTCGAATTCCACATTGGCGAAGTTTGTTGCCGAGTGTATAGGCGGAAATTCTCCGTAAACCTGGGGTATCAGCAGCAGTGGTTGTAACAGTGACTGCTCCATTACGTAGATGGAACACTCGGGTATACAGATCCTGGGCTGGGGAAGTAATGCGTGGGCTACCACTTCTAGAGCGATCTCGAGTATCTACAATTGGCGATTTGCCAAATTGTTCGTACCGGCATCTTGTATTTAAATACACATTTAATAACGAATTGCTTAAATATTTAATTTTCTAATATTCATTTATTTATTGTCAACTGTATTTTACATATAAATCGGACTTATGTGTTTCCTTTTTTGTTGGTGTTTTTGTTTGCAGATTATGCATAACTCGCCCTTAAGAAGAGTTTGTAGATACTAAAAAGGTAATCAGAATCCGTATATCGAAGGAGAACAGGCAACACAATGACCAAAAGAAAAAGTACAAAAGGACAAACAACGAGCTACAAAACATACATATAAAACTAAAGCTCGAGTAACACGAACCCCACTAAAAACTGCGGGTGAACTCAGGTGCTCCGAAAGGGTAAGAAGTTCCTTCTCCACTAGTAGCACCCGTCGTGTTACTCTAGTTACAAACCCCGGTGATAAGTCATGAATGAGGAAAGGACCGGGAAGCGTTTACGACAAGTGGAACATATCCGTGGTCATTTGTGACAGAGATATTCCATGACGGGCAACCATTTCATGTTGGAGACCGTAAAACTTTCGAAGTGATGACTTCACCTTAACCTTGGTTCAGTAGCTTCCTTGTTAGCAGCAACTCTTCATCAAGGAAATCCTGATAGGAACCACAAGCTCTGGAATATCGTATCAACTGAGAGATATGTACTCCATATGCAGGTGCCGCTGGAAATGTTGCTAAATACAAATGGAAAGTTCACAATGGGAAAATTGAAATCATCTCGTTTGTCGTAAAGTTTCGATCTTAACCGCCCCTCACTGTCAATTTCGATGTGTAGGTCAAGGAATACAGCAGACCTATCTGTATCTGTGATATCCTTTATTTCAAGCTCAATAGGATAGATATGATCAACGAAATCACCAAGCCTAGATTTATTTAGTGATAGAACATCATCTATATTGCGGAACGTGAAATTAAGGCTTCGGGTTAGCTTCTTTTCGCTTTTCTTGAGAAGACCCTGTATGAAGTCTGCCTCATACGAATAAAGGCACAAGTCTGCGAGAAGAGAAGTCAAATGTTTTCATGCTAATGCAGGATGAGATGGACCTACATTATATGCACTGTAATAGATCTTTATAGTTCTTCAGAATCCACATCTGATTCACACCACCCTTCGAGTAGCTAGTGTCACAGTAACTTAAGTCATTGCTTAATGTTCAGAGAATGTCACGCTTCCTGTGCTTACAAAGCAACTTGTAGATGTTCCTAATGGGCAGTTTATTAGTAGTTGTCGTATGTTGGCTCTGGCAATAATATCTTTTATAATCCTATTTTGTATCTTTGTTATTGAAATTTAGAGTTTCTAAATAATGTGATTATTATTAAAACTAAGGCTCTCATCCCTCAGTCAAAGGTGATGTGGGCATAGCCGACTTTGGCTATCTTGGTTAATCCCTTTGGCTGCCATGTACTTGTTCCCAAAATGGCTTAAATTATTAGGCTTTCCAACCTTCACCTTTCAACATACCTCGGGTGAAGGTTATTCCAGAAACGCGTCGTACGCACTACGTTTTAATTATTATTTTTGCACATCAGGAGCACTTGAGTTCACCCCCGGTATTTAGTTGTTCATGTTGCTCAATCTTTTCTGTGTATTGATTGACCTACTGTCCATTTTCTCTTGGACATTGGATTGACGATCCTTCTCTCGGTTGACTGATACCTCTTTTAGTATCTTGCCTTTAAAGAATATTTATAAATGAAATACCGCACTCTTGATGTTTAGCAACAAGCAATCAATCAAAATAGGAAACAAAATGATAACTTCAAAAAAATAAGTGATTAGAGGTTTGTTAACGTAAACTATGTGACATTCAGAGTTGGTTGAATCTACTTTTAGGAGTGCTCGTGTCTTATTTGCGTTGTTTACGTATGATGTCCGGCACGTGTGCTTTGTTTTTTCTTCGTCCTGTGTGCCCTGTGTTGCCAGTTTCTCTGGATTGTCCATTTTTGATTGCCCCGTCGGTGTTCTGTAACGTTTATTCAGCGTTTTGTGTTTATTTAAGTATGGTGTCCGGCACGTTTTGTGTTTATTTACGTATGGTGTCCGGCACGTTTTGTGTTTATTTACGTATGGTGTCCGGCACGTTTTGTGTTTATTTACGTATGATGTCCGGCACGTTTTGTGTTTATTTACGTATGGTGTCCGGCACGTTTTGTGTTTATTTACGTATGGTGTCCGCCACGTTTTGTGTTTATTTACGTATGGTGTCCGGCACGTTTTGTGTTTATTTACGTATGTTGTCCGGCACGTTTTGTGTTTATTTACGTATGGTGTCCGGTACGTTTTGTGTTTATCTACGTATGGTGTCCGGCACGTTTTGTGTTTATTTACGTATGGTGTCCGCCACTTTTTGTGTTTATTTACGTATGGTGTCCGGCACGTTTTGTGTTTATTTACGTATGTTGTCCGGCACGTTTTGTGTTTATTTACGTATGGTGTCCGGTACGTTTTGTGTTTATTTACGTATGGTGTCCGGCACGTTTTGTGTTTATTTGTGTATGGTGTCCGGCACGTTTTGTGTTTATTTACGTATGGTGTCCGGTATGTGTTTATTTACGTATGGTGTCCGGCACGTTTTGTGTTTATTTACGTATGGTGTCCGGCACGTTTTGTGTTTATTTACGTATGGTGTCCGGCACGTTTTGTGTTTATTTACATATGGTGTCCGGCACGTTTTGTGTTTATTTACGTATGGTGTCCGGCACGTTTTGTGGTGTGTTGTTCTTCGTCCTGTGTGCCATGTGTTGCCAGTTTTTCTGGATTGTCCATTTTTGATTGCCCCGTCTTCGGTTTCATTAACGTTTATTCAGCGCTTTGTGCTTGTTTGCGTATGGTGTGTGGCACGTGGTGTGTTGTTCTGTTCTTCATTTTGTGTGCCCTGTGTTGCCAGTTTTTCTGGATTGTCCATTTTTGATTGCCCCGTCTTCGGTTTCATTAACGTTTATTCCGCGCTTTGTGCTTGTTTGCGTATGGTGTGTGGCACGTGGTGTGTTGTTCTTTTCTTCGTTTTGTGTGCCCTGTGTTGCCAGTTTTTCTGGATTGTCCATTTTTGATTGCCCCGTCTTCGGTTTCATTAACGTTTATTCAGCGCGTTGTGCTTGTTTGCGTATGGTGTGTGGCACGTTGTGTGTTGTTCTTTTCTTCGTTTTGTGTGCCCTGTGTTGCCAGTTTTTCTGGATTGTCCATTTTTGATTGCCCCGTCTTCGGTTTCATTAACGTTTATTCAGCGCTTTGTGCTTGTTTGCGTATGGTGTGTGGCACGTGGTGTGTTGTTCTTTTCTTCATTTTGTGTGCCCTGTGTTGCCAGTTTTTCTGGATTGTCCATTTTTGATTGCCCCGTCTTCGGTTTCATTAACGTTTATTCAGCGCTTTGTGCTTGTTTGCGTATGGTGTGTGGCACGTGGTGTGTTGTTCTTTTCTTCGTTTTGTTTGCCCTGTGTTGCCAGTTTTTCTGGATTGTCCATTTTTGATTGTCCCGTCTTCGATTTCATTAACGTTTATTCAGTGCTTTGTGCTTGTTTGCGTATGGTGTGTGGCACGTGGTGTGTTGTTCTTTTCTTCGTTTTGTGTGCCCTGTGTTGCCAGTTTTTCTGGATTGTCCATTTTAATTGCCCCGTCTTCGGTTTCATTAACGTTTATTCAGCGCTTTGTGCTTGTTTGCGTATGGTGTGTGGCACGTGGTGTGTTGTTCTTTTCTTCGTTTTTTGTGCCCTGTGTTGCCAGTTTTTCTGGATTGTCCATTTTTGATTGCCCCGTCTTCGGTTTCATTAACGTTTATTCAGCGCTTTGTGCTTGTTTGCGTATGGTATGTGGCACGTGGTGTGTTGTTCTTTTCTTCGTTTTGTGTGCCCTGTGTTGCCATTTTTTCTGGATTGTCCATTTTTGATTGCCCCGTCTTCGGTTTCATTAACGTTTATTCAGCACTTTGTGCTTGTTTGCGTATGGTGTGTGGCACGTGGTGTGTTGTTCTTTTCTTCGTTTTGTGTGCCCTGTGTTGCCATTTTTTCTGGATTGTCCATTTTTGATTGCCCCGTATTCGGTTTCATTAACGTTTATTCAGCGCTTTGTGCTTGTTTGCGTATGGTGTGTGGCACGTGGTATGTTGTTCTTTTCTTCGTCTTGTGTGCCCTGTGTTACCAGTTTCTCTGGATTGTCCATTTTTGATTGCCTCTTCGGTGTTCTTTAACATTCATTCAGCGTTTTCAATAAAGTAATACTTAGCTATATAATAAAAGCTAATATTCCCCGAGGCCCTAAGACAGACAAACACCAGTATTGATAAAGGTTTCTATTCCGTCAATTGAGACTATGTATAAATACTGCTAAGTAACAAATAATATACTATAATTTTCTTTTTTCTTACTACATCGATTTTCTTGGAATTATTCACCCACAGAGAATTATGTTTCTGTCAAATACGTATATTCTGCTTTATGTATTGGTCTCTCGTTAGACGGACTTGCAATAAAATGGGAAAAAATACCACTCTGTCGGAACAGTTCCAACTTTCAATAGAAAAATAGTCAAATTCGATGATTCGAAAATTAAAAGTTATTGTTTATTTCCGCAAAGTTTTTCTTCTGTCAAAATTCAAATATTGTTGCTTTGTAACGATTTTAGACATGTCTTTGATATCGCGATCATGCAAAAATGATCATATTATATTTAATGTGGGAACCCCGAGTTTAGAAGCTAGAAATATAAGGTTAGTCAATATAATTACATATATTATTGAGGAATCTAAATTAATTTCAGAAAATATGTCGCCAAATGTCATTCATTGTTAAATTTCGTGTCACACGCCACCAGTTTCATGTATTTCAGACATTTTTACATATACTCTTAAGGCCAAATAAGGGCTCGTCGCCTTTGATTTTCATTTAGTCCAGGAACTTCGAATATTTAATTGTTTTCATTAATTTTTATTTCATTTAATTCAGCTTGATTCAATGTATCATTTTCAAGTTCAGAGAATGACACACATGCAATTATGAATGATATCGTCTATATCGATCATATGCAAATTGCAGACGTGCCGACGTCGCCATCTTAGATATGCAAATGAGCAAAGTACCCATCATTTCTGGCTATGTGTCATGTGTCAATTTAAATTTGCACCAACAGGTCCATTAAAGTGCCAATTTTTGTCTACAATGTTGATTATGAAAAACAAACTTCAAGCAATGATGGTCACCAATTCAACCAATATCAGGAAAGCAAACGTACCAGGAATATAACTGGAACTCACTTGCCTTTGAACAACAATCCGACAAACCAGTCAGTCAATCTAAATATACACGTGTTAACGAAAACGACAGAGGCCGATGGTATTCTGGGTCCTGAAAAAGTTTTAAGATACGAAATAGGGGGTGATTAATTAGTAACCGTAAATCGAAAGACACAGACAATTCAATTGCCAAAAAGGAAAATAAAAATTCGACAAGGAAACACAGACACTACATTAATAAGGAATGTGCCACTGATAGGGTAAGGAGTTCTGACACAGAGGATTGTAACGGAAATTAACTGATTCATGGTCCACAAAGACTCTACACTGATAACTCATGTGAACACAGTAGAGTAAGCAGTCCTGATACACTAGAGGAAATTGTAATGGAAATTAACTGATTCATGGTCCACAAAGACTCTACACTGATAACTCATGTGAACACAGTAGAGTAAGCAGTCCTGATACACTAGAGGAGATTGTAACGGATTTTAACTGATTCATGGTCCACAAAGACTATACACTGATAACTCATGTGAATACAGTAGAGTAAGCATTCCTGATACACTAGAGGAGATTGTAATGGAAATTAACTGATTCATGGTCCACAAAGACTCTATACTGATAACTCATGTGAACACAGTAGAGTAAGCATTCCTGATACACTAGAGGAGATTGTAATGGAAATTAACTGATTCATGGGATCCCAACCCTCTAATATTAAGATCCACAACGACATATAAAACAAGCATAAACAAATAATACAAATGTTGGATCAAATGATAACAAATACCACATTGTCGTACCAATCCTAAAATCAAATGAAAACAAATACCACATTGTCGAGGAAATCCTAAAATAAAATGATACCAAATACCACATTGTCGTACCAATCCTAAAATCAAATGAAAACAAATACCACATTGTCGAGGAAATCCTAAAATAAAATGATACCAAATACCACATTATCGTACCAATCCTAATATCAAATGATCTAAAAATCCCAGAAACAGAGGAAAAATCAGTATATCTAACACATGTCTATTGTTGACATCAACATTTTTCTTTATTTTTGTTAACATATTACTATCCTGAAGTGCTTGCACATGACTTATTTGCCTTAAACATGTGCTCACAAATAATGAATTTATGCTTACTTGTTTTGTCGTCTGTTTAGATACAAAATACATTTGTCTTTGGAGGCTTTATGTAAAGGTGAAGGTTTTTATGTAAAGGTGAAGGTCTTTATGTAAAGGTGAAGGTTTTTATGTTTTGCTCCACTTTCAACACTATTTCAGTTATATTGTGGCTGTCAGAGAAATCCACAGATATGCCACAAGTCACTGACAAATTGTATCACATAATGTCGTATCGAGTACATCTCGGAATGAGCGGGATGTGAACTCACAGTGTTAGTGGTGATAGGCACTGATTACACAGGTAGTTATAACTCCAACTACCATACGATGACGACCACGACGGGTACGTGTCCATAGAAAAGTCTAGAATTGTTATAATGAGAAGAATCTTCATCAAATATCTTATACACACAAACAATATATTTCAATGTCTTTTTTATTCTTTTTTGTTGTATTCCCCTTCAAAATTCTTTAGATAGGAACAAGAAATAACGTAATCTAGGTCTAACTGAAATATTGTTTAAAGTGGCGCTAAACACCCTAACCCTATACGTAACAGCTAGCCATGTCATAATGCATATACATGACAATTATAAAGGCACTGATCTTAAAGACAAAAATGTTCTGCCACAGACAAAGTTTCGCGATAAAATATCAGTTATTTGACCTTGCTGTCAAAGGTCAAGGTCAGTGACCTCATTGGTATACCTGACATTCCGCCATCTCATAATACATATACATACAAAATATGGGCATTAACACAAAGGCTTTCTACCACTGACAAAGTTGTATGATGAAATATCACCTTGTGGTCAACTGTCAAGGTCAGTGACATTATTATTATATGTGACACTCATGCATGTCTTCATACATTAACATACAAAATATGAAGGCACTTGACCTGAATAAAAGACGGTTCTGCCACAGAAAGTACGTGTTGCTCAAAAGTTGTCTGTGTAGCGTTTTGTAGATCATTGTTTGTCGTCCTTCGATTTATCGTAGATCGAAAAAGGACAGACAACCCAATGACCACAAGAACAAAGACAAACAATGATGTGCAAACCACTAAACAGAAAAAGAAAGATCGTGCAATACGAACCCCACTAAAAACCGTGGATGCTCCGGAAAGGTTGACAACGTGAAATAAATGACACCACGCCAATTACATTGCACTGATTTATCTTGTAATCATTATATTTGTTGTAAAAATAAAGCTATCAGAATAAATGTTGCTTTATATTCGTCTATTATACAAATACCCG
>MJUT01045805.1:81441-93504 GCA_002080005.1 Gigantidas platifrons | reverse complement strand
CCATTGGTCAACAACACCGAAAATAGTTCGAAACTACTGACCGAACTTTGTTCTTTGAGAAGTTCACATATGCTGTGACTTCCAAAGAATAAAGTTGTTAATATTTTTACTCAGTAGTTTGTTAACTATTTTCAGTTCCTGTCCAGAGGCAAAACAATAAGGCCTACCCACAGGATAGCTACATTTGTACAACAATATCAACAACAACACAGGAAATCCATACTAACACACAAACAAAAGTCACCTACGACAATTACTACATACGACAACTGGCGGAGAACAGAAAAGGGTCCCAATACATGTAATCATATGTCTTATTGGCTCAGATCAGCTATACAGCAACAAACCAACATGAGACCTGAAAACCAGCCAGGAACCAGCAGCAGTAGCAGCTCGGACAGAACGGTGGTCGATGCTCAACCGACATCAGAGGGATCACAGTCAGTGGAAGACAGGCAGGCTCCCATGCAGACTCCTCCTGTCCAGGTACCTCCAGTCGCAGCTCCAGTTCAGCCTCCACCAGGTTTTCAGCATAGGTATAGTGTTACCGTACAACCTTATGATGGAAAGTCTGAAGCAGTGAAATGGTGGACCAGGTTTATGGCATTCATCACACTGCCGCGAATGCCAGAAGCTGAGGCAATATTAACCCTGCCATTCTACCTCACTGGGATGGCAGATAACTGGTTTGGTACTTTAGCAAATGATTGTAAACAATCTTTACACCTTATCCAGACTTCTTTTTTACAGCGCTTCAAACCAGTAACCAAGCACGACATAAGGCTGAAGAGTCTGGAACAACAACAGCACGAGACGATAGACGAGTATATAAGTAGGGCAGAAACGATGAATAGCAACAACAGTGTCTCGGAGGAATTCTTGGTACAGATTACAGCCACAGGGTTGAAGCCGGATATAGCAAGAACTGTTTTTCAGCACAGACCAAGGACCATGACTGACCTGAGGGAACAAGCCAAGCTTGCTGACATGGCCATACAACTAACAGCCGCCCCACAAACTAACTCTATTTCTTTTAATGATTTACAGCAAATGGAGCGGCGACTGTCAGAGGCCATGGCAGTAAAAATGGAAGCAACGGTGATGGCAGCTACATCAACTTATCAACAGACACCCCAATGGCAGAGACCTCAAACTCAACAGAACCAAAGATTCAACCACAGACACTCCAACGACCAGGGATTCCAGAACAAGCATCATAACCAACAACACACCCACTCCCAGACTAACAACTGCAAGGGCTGTGGTATGTTTTGTAAAACAAGGTCTATTTGTCCGGCTAGAAACATGTCATGTCATTATTGTACCAAACCAAGCCATTTTAGTAACGTATGTGAAAAGCGTAAGCGTGATAATGCAAAACCAAGTCATAGATAGGGATTCGGGCTTGCCTTTAGTTCTACTAGAGGTGGGCACAAAGATACACAGGTATTTGCGATACACACAAATCTGGACAAGGACAAGAGCACTACTTTAGTATATGTGGGTAGTACAAAAACAAATGCTTTAGTCGACACAGGTGCTGACATTTCAGTTATGAACAAGCAATTTCTCAACAAAACAGGCTTCACTCATGGACAACTTAAACCCGCATCATGTAACACCATCATCGCAGTCAATGGTCAACATGTCCGTATTTTAGGAAAAATACAACTTCCATCTCCATTCAAAACAAAAGTTTTAATCACCTTGTGCATGTTTTGGACAATTTACACCATTCTTTCATTTTATGGAGAGACTTTTTGAAAAGAAATGAAGCAAAGTTGGATTGTTCTACCGATACCTTTGAGTTGGACGACAACCCAAAAATAAATTCCGTCGCTCACGTCCAACTACAAGAACACAAACAAGGGTTAGCACGCACAAAATCAGTCAATACCATTCCAAAAAGATCAGAAACTTTCATAAAAATCTCTGTTTCGAGGCAAAAGCCTTCTGATAATGTACTTTTGGAACCTTTATCTTGTTTTGGTAGAACTGGACTAATTGCAAAAAGCTGCTTAGTCCAAGTCAAAAATGGTACTGCTGTTATGTGCGTACGTAACCCAACAAACAGAGACATTATAATAAGACCTCGCTGTAATGTTGCAATGGTTGCACACCTTGCTCGAAGCGAGATCTTACCTGTTGATGTCCCACAACAAAATAAAGAAACATATATTGCTTCTGTAACAACAAACAAGAAAGTTAAAAAGAAAATTGCCTTCAATTTAGACAAGTCAATTCTTTCAGAAGGGCAAAAAGGGAAACTTCGAAAATTTTTGGGTAAAAATAATCACTTGTTTGCTGAGACTTTAGCTGAAGTAGGTAAAGCAAAAGGCTACAGCCGTCACATTGAAACACAGCTAGGAGCGCGAGCTGTGCGACAAAACTTTTATAGACAATCACCAACTATGCAAAAGGAAATTGACCGACAAATCAAAGAAATGAAAGAAAATGGCATAATCGAACCATCAAACTCTGAATGGCACTCTCCAGTAGTACTCACCAAGAAAAAGAACGGAGAATATCGTTATGCTATTGACTACCGCAAACTAAACAAAGTCACTGTACCAATGTCATTTCCGTTACCCCATATTGAAAGCGTATTTGATGCGATAGGCGAAGCGAAAGCACAATATTTCACAAGTCTTGACCTCCGTAGTGGATACTGGCAAATCCCTCTCAGTGAAGAGAGCAAACACAAAAGTGCAATTATCACACAATCTGGTATGTACCAATTTAATCGTATGCCATATGGTCTTATGAACAGTGGCATCACTTTTCAAACTATGATGTGCAATATCTTACAAGATCTAAATTGGAAAATCTGTCTTGTCTATGTTGATGACATTCTAATCTTTAGTAGAACTTTTCAAGAACATCTTGATCATCTTACTCAAGTCTTTCAGCGGCTGCATGAGGCAAACCTTCGTCTCAGACCTGACAAATGTAACTTTGCTCAAAAGGAAATTAAGTTTCTAGGCCACATCATTTCACCTGAACGTGTACGTGTTGATTCTGACAAAACCAGTGCAGTTAGTCAGTATCCAGTTCCAAATACACAGAAACAGGTTCGTTCTTTCCTTGGCATGGCCAACTACATTCGAAGGTTCTTAAAAGACCATTCCAAAATAGCTGCCCCACTAAACGCTATTCTTAAGAAAGACCAATCTTTCACTTGGACACCTGAGTGTCAAACAGCTTTTGATACAATCAAGCAAGCTCTTGTTTCTACTCCTGTTCTTGGTTACCCAGATAACAACAAACCTTACATTCTTACTTGTGATGCTAGTGATTTTTCTATCAGTTACATTCTTAGCCAGGTGGATGATCAGAAGAGAGAATATGTGATAGCATATGGAGGTAAATCTCTAGGTGATGCACAGCGCAACTGGACTACTTTGGAAAAAGAATGTTATGCTATTCTCAATGGAGTAGACGCCTACAGACCATACCTTAACAACAACCATTTCACTGTCATCACAGACCACAATGCTCTCACTTGGTTGAAAACTGCAAAACACACTGGAAGATTAGCAAGATGGGCAGTGAATCTGCAAAAGCTCAAGATGGAAATAGTACATAGACCCGGAAAAAGCAACGTTGTCGCAGATTGTATAAGTCGACGTACCTACCCAACTGCAAATCCTAGCACAGTAGCTGCTATAACACAAAAGGAGGAACCAGAAGACAAACAGGTATGGAGAACTGAAGTAACTTTTTTCTATGGACATGATGATATATCTGCTTATCCTTCAGTTTCTGCATTAGAGATAGAAAATTTCCAAGATGCCTTGAATGACCAAGAATCTCTCTCCAAGCTACAGAAGGAATGTCCAGACTTTGCAGATCTGTATACCTACATCACAGAAGGTACTCTTCCAGAAGACAAGAAAGCCAAAAGAAAACGTTGTCTGCGAGAGCAAGTACTACTCAGTAGAAGAAGGTATTCTTTATCATTGGTATCAAAAACGATGCAAAAATCTACCAGATGAACTAAAATTCATTCAACAAATAGCAATACCAAAAGTACTCAGACATGATGCACTCAAATCTTATCATGACTCATTAGCAGGAGGTGGACACATGGGAATTTCAAAGGTACTTTCATCTCTTATTCTCAAATACTTTTGGCCCAGAATGTATAATGATGTTAATGAATATATACAATCTTGTAACAGATGTCAAAGGGCGAAGCGAAACCAGAACCCAAACAACCCACCAATGACACCAATGCCACAGGTAGGACGAGGTGAAAGATGGCACATCGATGTCTTAGGACCAATCTACAAGACCAAAGAAGGATACGAGTACATCCTTGTAATGGTTGTTGCGTTCACCAGATGGACAGAGGCATTTCCACTCAAAACCCAATCAGCCAAAGAAATAGGAACAGTCATGTACAATGAGGTATTTACACGTTTTGGTTGTCCCAGAGTTCTATTTTCTGACAGAGGACAAGCGTTTATGTCTAAAATCATAGCCGCAATCTGTGAAGTATTCGAAGTAACCCAACATCACACCAGCTCCTACCATCCAAACACTAATGGAACCGTCGAAAGACAAAATGGTTCAATCGCTGAATGTCTCAGAACATATTGTGNACAAAACCAAGGTAATTGGCCTACACTACTTCCCAGCATTATGATGGCACTCAGAAAATCTCCTTCAATGAATACTACAGGTTTCTGACCATTCTTCATGATGTTTGGCGAAGAGATGCGATTACCATTCGATGTTACTCTTCAACCGAAAGACAGCCTCCCCAAAAATGATAAAACATACATGAAAGACTTCCTAGAAAACTTGAAAATGGCACATGACATTGCCAAAACTGCTGAGGCAAAACAAAAAGAAAAAGACAAGGTACGTCATGACAACCATTCAAATATACCTGACTTTTCACTTGGCGAGCAAGTCCTTTTGAAAAACCACAAAGTACCAAAAGGCTTATCGAAAGAAGCTGCACGATAAAGCAGATGGACCATACAAAATAATAGAATTAGGCCCGCATTTTACCTACAAACTGCAACAACTTTCAGATGGCAACAAACTAAAGAGTTTCCAAAATGCAACTAATCTAAGAATTTTCAGACCTCCTGAGGTACACAGACAAAAGTATGTTCTTCCTCCAACAGCACCTGAAGATGATTCTGATTCTCAGTCAGAACCAGAGATTGACACGCAACCATAAATGGATCCTGAACCCAACAATGACAATGTGGATGATACTGTGGACAACACTCTTGATAAATTCCTGTTCTCGAAGATAATCAGGGGTAGAATCAGAAATGGTCAACGCCAGTTCTACATTGAATGGCTTGATGGTTCCAGATCATGAGAACCAGACACAAACTTCGACGAAGACCTGCTTAAAGACGTAAACAGGGAATACACAAAAGAGGGAAAGAAGCGCAAAGTCTATCTATGGAAACCTAATTAAGTCTTTGTTATACTTCTTAATCTCTTACTATCACTTTCTCTTTTTCATGTCATTAGCTGTGACAAGACAACACTTCATGCTTAGTTGTAGACATACCCAGACCATTGTTTACCAATCAAGGTTAGTCACTTTTCGAAACCTTTGACATTTTTTTCCAAATTTGCAAAATTTTGCACTTCATCAAAATTTGATGGGGATTTGTCACCATCCTACATAGCTCGTCTATGTGTGCATAGTGCTAGATTGTTAGTTCCGCGGACTCTCAATCACCGACATTTCACCATCCTTATTTTTTTTCACTTTCTTTTGTTTTTATAGGAAATACCCTGAACGGCAAACTAGGTCTGACCTACTCTATCATGATGCTATGTCTAATAACAGTTGGGATCTTTCCAACACAGAGCAACGGTGATACGATCCAGAGGCTAAATTATGGAGTCATATTCCGTGAGGACCTATCACTCTACATCGCAAAGGAATCATGGCTTCATACATTCCACATCAACTTACCAACCACAGTAGAGTTTCCACAGATTTCGTTATGTACAAAGGATTCTCATATTCAAGATTGTCAACATGTCAACTCAATGGTCACTTTTATTCATCATTTACATGCTTCCATGGAAACTGATTTACTTGACACTATTTCATCAATTCATACTCTGGTACCCCAAACCAAGATATTCGATGCATCACGTAGTGAACGATCACTCCTTCCTTTTATTGGCAGTCTGGCCAAAGGTCTTTTCGGTACAGCTACCATGGGAGATGTAAACTTGCTTGCGAGCCACATCAATGCTCTAAACAGGAAAACTAGACTCATGACACAAGCTCTGCAACGACACAGCTCACACCTAAGCTCTTACATCACATTAGCAAACAACAGAACATCTAATCTCATGCAAGGTATAAAAGACAATACTAAAGAAATTAATTTGCTAACTTCTTCTTTTCAGACATCACTAACTTCTCTTCAACCATCTATGTTTAATATTTCTCAAGTTTTAAACACTATGACTAACCAGTGCAACAGATTGAGAAGCTCTCTTGACAAGATGCAAGCAGCAGTCCAGAGTTTGGTAGAAGGGAGAATCTCACCATTCTTGTTGCCAAGACACACCCTAGCACAAACCCTGCACAAAGTCCAAGGTATACTAACTCACTCACATAAGGGCTTTTACCTTACCCACTTTCATCCATCTTTTTACTACACTACATCACAATTTATGTTCACACGTAACCACTCCTCACTTTACATAACTCTTCGTTTACCTGTATCAACACATGCTCACCCTCTAAAACTCTATAACATCATATCATTACCAGTTCCAACTAACACTTTCTCAATGCATGCTACCGAAATCATCAATTTACCAGAATTTATGGCAATCACTCACCAGCATGATTATTATGTAACCCTTTCATCAAACCAATTGACAAGGTGTCAAAGAAACTCTATAATATACTGTGATTTTAACATGGCACTTGTACCAACCACTAACATTAATTGTGCACTTGCTTTGTTTAACAATATAGTTTCTTTAGTAACTAAACATTGCTCATTTCAGCTTCATAATAACAAACCAGAACAACAAATAATTGAAATAACACCTACATCTGCTCTTGTATACCAGGTAAAGGAACTATCATTGAATTGTCCAGAAAAACAAAGGTTAGTTCCAGGATGCACTTTTTGCTTAGTTAACATTCCATGTGAATGTTCTTTGTCTACACCTTCTCTTTACTTTGCTCCTCGCTTAGTACACTGCTATCACCACACTACATAATTTTCTGTCTTTCATCCTGACAATCTTGCATTACTTCAAGAATTTTTCGACGACAACACATTAAACAACACTTTAGCAGACACAGTTTTTGAAACACCAATACAATTGCAAATACCAGACTTTAAATTATTCCATCACAACATGAGTAAAATACTCGCAATTGATCACACACAACAAATGAGTCTTAGGAGAGTTGCTACAGCAGCAAGGCAAGACCAAGTTATTTTTAAATCATTAACTGAACAATTATTGTCGGGTGATTTAAAATTAGAACAACAATGGTCAGATCTTAATGCCATATTAATCTTCATTTCACTAGGTATTGGCACATTATCATTTATAGCATCTTTTTATCTTTTTTGCAAGACAAAGAAATTGGCCACAGCCATCCAGATTACACAACAAATCGCACAAGTCAAAAGCCAGAGTGTGCCCACATTCATTTTTCACAAGAATACACAAACTACAACACCAACTCCAAATATTGTTGAAAAATTGCTTGCCTCTGAGTTTACATGGCTACACGCACTGTAATTTTAAGCATAATCACATTAATATTTTTGTTATTTGTAGTATGTCACTTGTATCGCTCAAAGCAGAAAAAGGGAACATCTGTGATACTTGAAATCACATCTGGTGCAGATTGTGTTACAATTCCGCTAAGTACCTTATCTTTGTGTCCATCATATTACAAATTCTCCCATCCAATTATTCAGGACTTAACTCTTTCAGCTTTTCCAACATTTAAATTATTCGCTGTTTGAAGTTAAAAATAAACTAACACAAAAATCAATTAAAATCCCTACGACCATCAGTATCAGTATTTTTACATGGCACAAACTTAAGAAAATCATGCAACAACCCATCTGCGCATATATTTTTGTTACGCACCACGGTTATGCTTCAGTGCTTAATGCACCAGTAAAAGAGACACCAGACATGCCAAGAACTTTGTATCCACAAATTCATGATGTCTCATTTATTACTTAAATTGTAAACATGACATGTAATCTTAGCCACCTTGTTTTTACAGAACTTCCACTACATGCAACATGCAAGACATTTATAGCAAAGACAGTAAGAATGCACCAGTTTTATTAAGTTCATTTAAATAATTTTCTTTTGACAGTTTGAATCAAAATTTATGCTTAAGACAATTACTATAGAATTCACTAAAAAATTAAAACTTGCATGACGCATCCACTTTTTTTGTACATAAAACTTTATTGTTATTTTATTAATTGTTAAACTAGTCTTTTCCAGTTTATACACACTTCTAAACCACCAATGAAGATGATGACTCCTCCAAACCACATAGGACACTATTAGATTTCATCAAAGAAATACAAGTGAATTCAAATGGAACGCTATAGCAGAAACATACCGGTACTATGTGACATTATTCCTATGTATGTATGGACGTACATCAGATCCAGGGACATTTGTTTGCACACCATGTGACAGTTCTTTATGTGTATACATAGACTTTCATCAAATTCAGAAACATTTTTTATGTGGATATATAACATCAAATTCAGAGACATTTCCTTGTATATATATGGACAAACATTTGCTTCATTTATTTTTGTTTCCTTTTCAGATTTGTTTCAAATTATTGTGTTTTTTTATGTATATACCATGCCCACTCCACTTCCCATAACATTTTCCAAATCATTTTGAAGCTTTCGAGTCGAAAGCTAACCGGAGTAGGTAGGGGTTGTCGTATAGTAATTTTGGCTCCCAAAATTAATTGTTAAAAATAAATATTTTTATTTTTAAAATATAACTTTTTGTAAAGATATTTCAAACTTTTACAAATCAATATATTGAAGCTTAATTTACTTTGTAATTTACTTTAATGTGACATTTTTATATTTTATTTTTATCCCATCTTTTTGTACGTAATACAAGCTAATTTAAAAGTCTAACACAAAGAACATTTAGATAGCAACGCTATTTCTAATCCAGGATTATCATTTGACATTAGTGACCGACCAGAGACTTTTGTTGGAGATAAACAAATTAACAATTCAGCTTAAAGGCGCTAATTGACTCTTTGTGCCACCCAAACAGATAATCTCCAAAAACGTGAGATTAAAGGTAAAACCTAACAATCGCCCATTAAGGGGACGCTTTCGACCAATTCACTCATTTGGAATTAATACCCAAAGTTCATACGCTAATCCAATTTTAAATCTCCAAACAACAGATTCCATTGATCAACAACACCGAAAATAGTTCGAAACTACTGACCGAACTTTGTTCTTTGAGAAGTTCACATATGCTGTGACTTCCAAAGAATAAAGTTGTTAATATTTTTACTCAGTAGTTTGTCAACTATTTGCAGTTCCTGTCCAGAGGCAAAACAATAAGGCCTACCCACAGGATAGCTACATTTGAACAACAATATCAACAACAACACAGGAAATCCATACCAACACACAAACAAAAGTCACCTACGACAATTACTACATACGACAATATCCTCATCACAAATTCTCGCGTGGTTTCTGTCAAGAATAATGACTACACAAATCAATACACTATTGTAAAGATAAACAAGATAAATAAAATACATCATAAAGTTAACGAAATTGATCATTTTCTTATAGAATATAATATCATGTGAGATATACATACATATACACGACAAATGAAATGGACATTCAGTGAATATATTTAGATCGTTGTGGTCGCATCAAAGAGATACACGTTTGTTGCATGATTAGCTCACCTAGCCAAAGGTCATGCGAGCTTTTGTTAACACTTGGCGTCCATCGTCGATCGTCTGCTAACTTTGCGCATTTGAATCTTCTCCTCTGCATCCACATGCCATATAAACCGAAACTTGGTAGGAAGCATCTCGAGATTTTACAGAATCTTTGATGGAAGGTCCTCTATAAGATTTCCTTATTGCACCCCGATTAGTCAAACAACATGGTCATCGTGGGTAATTCCGCATAACGTTTCCTAATTTGATCTAGATTTGAAAGCAAACATGGCCACCATGGGAATTTTTTTTTCTCCTCTGAAAGCACAAGGCCCAATCTGTGTTACTTTGTATGATTGAATGTTTGGGGGGGTCTCAACAATCTTTCTCATTATGTGCCGATTGAAAACTAACATGACTGCCATAGGCAATTCATACTTTGGTCATTGCCTATGCAAACCAGGTGACCGTTACGTGTTGTATACCCATCGGCAGGGTCGTCATGTCCGACTTCTAAAGATACAAATGTTTGTTGCATCTTTTCTGTATTATTTATTCTCAGTGTATGTGTGTTTTATTTTTGAGAAAGTTTAAACAGTGATAGTCATCAATTGTATGTGGTCCTTTTGTGTGGAGGCGAATCTGTGCTTTTTTGTCGTTGATTTATAGATGAATTGGCGATGGAGATCCAATTATGGGAAATTAAGGTCCCGTTGACCGGTGTAACCCGGGAACATGTATGTGCCTGTCCTCAGCCAGGACCATGATTTCTAACTTCATATGTAATAGGTCTTTTTGCGGTGAGAGGTAATTGTTCGTTTTGCTGATATTGGTAGAGTTGTTTACCATCAATTTTTAACCTTCTTTTCATGATTGGAGTAACCTAAAGATTTGATTGATTGATTTTTGGTGTTTAACGCCACTTTCAGAAATATTTCAGTTATATCATGGCGACCAGTTTTAGTGATGGAAGAAGCCGGAGTATCCGGAGAGAACCACCGACTATGGGCAAGCAACTGGTAAGCATTGTCACTTGCGGCTGCGAGTCGAGTGCACCCTTTCCGTAATTTACAAAGGTGGGCGCGAATCCACGGCGCATTGATGATAGGCTTGTATGAGTTGTTAGGTAATCCAGCTACCTAACTTATTGAGCCACCCGGACCCTTGAACCTAAAGATGGACTACGATTAAGAAAGTTTGAACGAGTAATCAGAAGCCCTAATTTAGAGATAAACAAACGATGGAATGCTATGCGACAAATGATAAAACGACAACTAAAGATGGAACACGAATGCCACAAAAAAACCAAACGGTGTGACGTCTGGTACTCTGGAAGGGTAGGCATTGTCTGCTGCACTAGGGACATCCATTGTGTTACTCTTGTAAAGCATCTGGTGTTAAGGGCTGATCATTAGAAGGGGTAGATATTGTTAGGTTATAATACAGAAAGATTGACGTTGGCCCAAAGTGGACTGAGAATGTCACGTTTTTGTACATTTAAAGAAATCTTTCGATAAACGTATGCGTATTGAAACTACTACATAACAATATGTGTTTTTTTTGTCACATCCCAACTTTCCATACTTTTTCAGTGTGGCAGTCAGAAGTTGTTGCTCCGATTGTATCATCCATCTCTCATTTCTGTATGGCTTTTATATGTAATTGTTGTACATGTTCTCGTTCTGAATATGTATGACATATATGTCACTGGAGGTCAGGCAAACAATAATAAATTAATCTAATTTGTCTTCCAAAATCATTGACACAACAACATATGGCCATTGATTAACAGACAAGAGAAGCTTGGTGATACCTAAAGGGTTAAGAAAACGCCCTAAATCGAAGGACAGACAATAAAATGGCCTAAAGAAATATGATAAACAATGATCTGCGAAATACTACAGTAAACACCAAAACGCAGGTGGTTCGTAATGATCTCAGCAATACAATATGCTGAAACGTCTGAAACCTTTTCTTTCAAAGTTAAACATACTCACTATATTGCTTTCTTTTATAAGTAACGTGAATATCTGCTTCTTGATTTGGTATTTTATTACTGAATAAACTACTAAAATAAAATAGAAAAACGGCGCCTTACAGTATTTTGTAAATCATTGCTTGTT